>WEIS01018744.1:1723-11975 GCA_013389965.1 Todus mexicanus | reverse complement strand
CCTTCCCTTCCCTCAGCAGCTCAGCCACAGGGGCAGGGAGGCAGTACTCTCCCTGCAACCCATCCACCCCTGCTGCAGCCAGAGCCCTGTGCTTGCAGGGGCTCTTGGACATGTTCCCTCCCTTCATGCCCTTGAAAAATTTCCCCTTTGAAATCCATGTATTAAGTTAGCCTGTTGCCTTACTGCTGAGGAGGGTTTTTCAAATGTCTTATTCTCTACAGAAATTAACAACTAAATTTTGTTGTGTTTCCTAGTTGCAATACTAACATGAAGAAAATGTGCTAAAATATTCAGATTTAATATATAATATATACCATTCAATAAATTAGGATAACACAAAGATAATATTTTCTGACTACAAAGAGAGAGCAGATGCAGTAGAAATGTTTAAAACTATATTTTCTTTTAGGCATATATCAGTATCTTTTTTTGCACGTGTATGATTTTAATAAGGAAAAATGAATCAGTTCATTGATGATGGATTGATACCACTTTAAGAAAGTTGATAAAATGGCAATGATATAGCTATGGAACCATGTCTCTACCATCTCATAGTAATTTTCATTATAAAACCAGATTTGCTTCAACTTCATGAAGGGTGTAACTGCTACTCCTCCTAGCAGAGTAAAAAGGAACTCTTTTTTTAAGCTGTAAGTTATAACCAGCATACTTTAATTCAGTATAGTTATTGTTTAAAATCTGCAATGTTACAAAGTTAACCTACTTGCCACTGCAGAATATAAACAATTTCTGTTACTTCCAGGAGGTAGCTACAAAAACTCCATGTTACTCTCTATTTTGAATTGTGAAACAGAATTAGTGATCAGTCCATATTCTGATAAGCAGAGTCAGAGTGAGGATGCTGCCATGCTGGGTAGGATCTGGCAGATGGAACTACAAGGTAGTGCATCCATATTTCCAAGCAGGGTAATTTTTAATTAATATATAATGCTCCCAGGAGTACTTTCAAGGAGGCTTTGTTGGTTAGTACCCGGGGAGGTGAAAAAAAAATGTTTCCCTTGGTGCACTGTGCCTATGACTTGACAGTGTAGATTCTATATAGGATAGAGGGGAAAAAAGGTCCATGGGGAAAAACTGAATACCTAAAACAAAATATCAAGTAGCACTGAGCTAAAAATTAAATAACAGATTTGAAAGAAACTTCAGAGTAAGGAGTTTGAACAAAAGTTGCACTGCACTGAAGGTAAGCAGACACGAAGAACTATAATTAGACATTTAGCAACAAAACTCCCCTTCTATAACAAAGGTAGTAGGTGCTATTTGCTTTTAAGTAAAGAGCCTACGTTCCTTGACACAATATTTACTTCTAACCTCTCCCTGAGCTAGTTATAAAGTATTCACAAAATTGGTGTTGCGACTTTAAACAACACTGAAAAGGAATGGAAAAGATTTTTAACAGTAAAGAGTATTTTTCTTTTTTTTTCCCAATTAATTTGGTTAATCAAATGTAAACATTATGCTTTACAGAATGCTTTTCTTGGAGAAGAAAATACTCTCTAACACAAGGAAGAATCGTCATTATGCCCAGTTATATCAGTAGTCCACCAAATTACCCATGACAGTAACTAAAGCCTCACACAATGTAGTCTTTTCTGTTTCTAATCCATAAAAATGACCACCACCTCCAGACTGACCTTTGTTATAAATTCATCTTCTTCTCCCTTTCCTCCCACATTTACAAAATTTGTGTTCTCTCACTCTGCAATTTGATCTATAACTGCCCTGCTGACTCATTCCAGCATTCCTCTTTTGCTTGACTGAAGCACTTACCATTTTCAGCATCTTTCCCTTGGATCAGACTACAGCATGTAGAGAATCATGCTACTCCTTAGAACAACAGATTGAGTCCTGAACTATTCTCACTCGGATTCTCTTCACTAGTTTCATACTCGTTACTTATTTCTCTTTTCATATATTTTCACTGTTGTCAATACATGGATGTCTCCCTCTGGATATATGCCATCTGGAACAGCATTTTTGCATTGCTTTGCCTCATCAGCTCCAGTTTCTATTAAAATCTCCTTAAAATTGGGATTTTAAAATATAAATATATTTAATATGAACATTACACTGTAATTAAAGCAATAAAATCTTTTTGCTTCCTGTCCAAAAATTACGCACTGTTAATTCCAAAACCATGGCCAAATTCAAAGGGTTATGCCTAAAATCTCTGAGTTAGTAAAATCCACCAACAATAAAAAACAAAGATAGAACTCAATTTGTAAATATTAAGTCTTACACAGTCTGTGTGCGCATACATACATGTGTATATATTTCCATATGAGTCAAAGAGAAAAGCATTCACCTGTCCCTTAGAAGAAATGGAAACAAACAACCAAATCACCTTAATTCGTTTTAAATGTTTCATTTGTTAAACCTGTGAAGAATGTCATCCTAATAAATGCTGGGTTTGCAGCATACAATCTGCTTCCAAGTGAATGACTGGAACAGTGTTTTACCTCTGAACAGTAGACAGAAGATGCCACTTGGACAGCAGGAGCTAGTGTCAGCGTCTAGAACATCTTGACAAAGATTTACAGAACAGTCTAGTCAAAGGAACACTGAAAAAATTGGGAAAATCCAAGGGGTTACACAAAAAGGACAGGATACAAAACATTTCACGTTACTAATGAAGTGTAGACTGTAAGAAACTGAGTTTCCTATGTTTTAGCTTCAATCTCAACTGAATTTATGCTTTGCAGCATGAATTATTTAAGTAACATCATAGAATAGGATCATTTTCCCTCTCATCTGCATACTTCTCAATCAGAATATTTTCTACTAAATTGTAGTCCAAGTTTCATCTGTTTTTTCTGAATACTAAATATATTCCTACACAGCCATTTGCAAAGCACTGCACTCTCACACACACTAAAAACAGTGTACAGATATCTGTCTGCTTTGCTGGAGCAGAAACAGAGATGATTTTTTTTTTTCCTCCACAAATGTTTTTGTCATTGTGTAGCATTCTTGGTAATATCTGATAGATATTGTATCTTTCCACAGCATTCTGCCACTTTAGCTGATTTCCAAGGAGGAAGAGATTCAAAGGGTAATGACTATCAGAAAAGTTATTAATAATTTTAGTCATGTTATACATAAACCAAAATTACATTTTAATACATGCAGTATTTTCTATATAAATTAATGACATAGAAGATGCCTAATGAGCATTAAAAGAAAATAATAAAAAAACACGGACAAGGTACTCGGGCTATAACCAAATTCACTTTACAATATGGTACAATTTTGGAAAAAAAATAGAAAAAAGAAGTAACTTGACATATAAAAACATCTAGAAGATGTGAATAGCTACAGGTACCTATAGTTATTGGAGACCAGTTATTGCTATGACACCTTGAAAGACCTCTCATTATTTCTTAATATACTTAACAACACAGGGAGAGAGAACGGCTAGGATCGCTCAGCACCATAGGATAGTGTCAGTACCAATTACACTTGATTATCGGTATGAAAGATTACTCTGTAACAAGGCTCCAGTTTCAGTTTCTCCATAACTAAGATCAGTTCAGGCTCCCAAACTAGAGGAAAAGCCCCTGAACAGTTGTGAAGAAAACTTAATGTAGTAGTCTCACAAACCTCACTCATAGATCCGCACATCTTCATTTCTCAGTTATTCTATGTGTAGTACCTTTCAGTGTTAGGTGTTTCTATAGCTCAATATATATATATAACAGAATTTATAATATATAATAGAAATTTGAGAAAAATACAAAAGGAAGGCCGATGTCACAAACAACTTCAGTTCACTGATCCACTGTCTATTGAACTTCCCACAGTATAGCTTAGATGGAAAAGTTCTGCATGTTCATAGATTGGTCTAAACACAAAGCACATCTCATCCTCGCTGGAAATCAGGTATAGTGATACTGTACCACATTTTGAGACAAAAAAATATGCCTAAAGAGGTAGAACATTCTACAAGTTTTCCTATTTAAAATCACTCATTTAAACTGAAGGTGACACATTGATACAGTCCACAGGACTTCTGTTTTGAGAAAAATCCAAACATTTTGTACACCATGCAAATAATTCAGTACTATATGCTCTATAGATTTCAGAGTAACATTCCTGAAACAGGTTTATGCCAAAAACTATTGACTTAACAGAGTAAGTAGAATTTTGTATTCTTATTCGTATGTCCTAATCAGGTATTCATGACAAAATATGTGTCTAACAAGACACTACAGTTCAAACTGACATCATAACAGCTCAGGTATAAACAAACCAACCCTTAAGAAATTAACACAGAGAGAAGTAGCTAGTAGTCAGTAACAATTCAAACATTATTGTTAGGCTGTTAAAAATTAACAAGGTGATATTATCTCAATCATTCCCACATTTACTGTTCATAGTATCACAGAAGGGACTTCTGGAGACTATCCAGGCCAACCCCTTCCCTAAGCAGGTTCATGTAGAGCAGGATACACAGGAATCTGTTCAGGTGAGTTTTGAAAGCCTCCAGAGAAAGAGACTCCACATCCTCTCTGGGCAGCCTGATCCAGTAAATAAATAAATAAATAGTGGTTCTAAATAAACCTCTTTTGCAGAGATTTCAAGCAAGTCACTGCCTGCTTTGTACCCTACCTGTAGCCTCTGTCTCAGTGGAATTGCCTTCACTAGACTGCTCGCTTTGTGCTGCATGGTAACTAATTAATTGGAAATAAGTAACTTGATTATTCTGCATTTCTTACTCAGGACTACAGGAGATGGAGAGAAACACAGCCAGGACCAAACGGCATTTCCCAGCCACAGAGGGGCAGCCCAGCCTCCAACTGACTGCCTTCAACAACTTCAGCCCACCTTACTGTGTACCCACAGTTTCTAATCATGAGCATATAGGACAACCCCTCGTATTTCTGTAACGTGAGTCACTCTAAGAATTTTTACTGGTCAATTATGTCACCTTCTCAAGAACTGGATTGCTGATGAGGGCCTACGTAAAGGAAAATGGTAAGTTACCTACTGGACAGACTGAGGCACACTCCCGTCACAAAAAAGGATCACCTCTAGTTAGGGTTAAGTAGGAAACTTGATTCCCTATTACTTTTTCAGCTCAGTTACTAATGACTTAAACGAACTTAAAAGAAAGCTGTTCGTTCTTACTTCCCCACCCCGCAACGAAACAAAATTAAAAAGTGCAAGTGACCTTTGTGGAGGAAGGTACAAATGATGCAACTCAATTCATCAACCTAATCCACATCACTTGAAATCTGATGAATAATGTGTGGTACTTCAACAAGGGACATCTCTTATAATTACTTGCTCATGAGCTTCCCACCAGTCAATAACTATTTGTCTTAATTGACAGTGTGCACTCCTCAAATAGCAAAACCTTCCTGTTTTCATAAATTAATTCTGTTGATGAACCCTTTGTTAATATCTTACAGTAAATCCAGAACTTACACATTAGTGGGATATGAAGACAAATAGCACTATACCCCCAAAATAAAAATCCTAACTGTCCAAAGCACACAAAAGCAAGTTACTGCATATCTTTATTTAGAAGCTATGAGTTTTGTTAACATTAATTACCTCTTTCTTCAAGCTTCAATTCAGGGACAGTTTCTATTAAATTAGATTACTTTCCCTTGGGGTCCTTACGGCAAATATGTAGCTACAGAATTAAGAGTAGATTCTAAATGGAGGTGATAGAGGCAATGAATATTTGTAATGAGGTCTGTATCAAAAAGAAAAATGCTCAGCCCTCCATCCAAAATACAAACAGAAAAAAATACAGAAATAACACGTCTATTTACCTTGAACAGTACCAGCCTTTGGCCACCCAGAAGAGTACAGGAATTTTCAAGAAATGCACAACTAAAAGTTTCAGTACCAAGAGAATACAACGATTTTGAAAAGTTCCGATTTAGTGATTTATTTTTTATTTTATTTTTTGTTTTTACTGAGAAGAGCACTTTTCTTCTCAGGAGAGAACTCCAGTAACAAACTGCTGAGCCACCATAAGAAAATCTTTTCAGAAATACAAATCCAGAAAAAAAAGAAGTAAGACCTGGCTTCTGATAAAACTTTATAAAATTGAATTATAAAATTTTACAAAACTGAATTAGAGACTAGTCTATTTCAATCTTCATGTCTTTAAATACAAATATACTTAAGACTAACAGAAGTTATCCACAGATTAATGATTGGCAAGATTTTCTTATGGTATGTCCCAGTCTCAGGCAGTAAAATCAATACCAGTAAATTTATTGAAAATATTTACAGCATGTGAGCTTTACAACATGTTAATGAACCTATGGGTCTTTGTTTTAACAACTTTTGTTTAATAACAAGCTATTAAAACCCAACTTTTGGTATATTCTTGGTGAGGATCTCTAAAGTACTGTCTTTATTGTAAGAATTACAGTAGATCTATGAGAAGTTCATGAAAAAAAACCAACCTCTGACCAACGTACTATGATGAAAGATTTTATGTGTTTATGTTCTCTCATCTGTGAATTACATTAAATGTTTAAAATTAGAAAACTGGCCGCTTTCTTGACCTTGTTACACATTTTTAGCTATTAAATCTTTCTGATATTTTCATTACCACCTGTCTAATATTATCCCATCTAGCTAGCTTTGCAATGCAGTATTGTCTAAAGTCTTTGTGCCTTGGGGAAGGATTTTTCATTTCATATTGTTTGTTCAGACTTTAATGAGATTCTTAAAAGAGCAATCCCTTGGATTGTAATAGAATCCCAGTACAGATAAGTGACCGGTAGAAAGCGTTTTGACACAACTAGTTCTGCAGAAAGAGAAATTTATATTCCAAAAGTAGACTAGATTATAGAAGGTGGAAGAATGAGAAAAGAGAATGAAACAGCAACAGGCAGTCACACATTATAATAAAAGTCTAACATGAGAAGACATTAAAAAAAATCTGAAAAACCACCACAAAATGTCCTGCTAGGATAAAAATCATATTTTAAAGTAAGATTGCTTTTCCTCCCTCCCTTTCAAAGGGTTCTTTTAAAAAAAAATGGATAATGACAGAAGTTACACGATCCACAAGAAAAAGAAGGCAAATGGCTTGAAAATCTGCTAATGAGAATTGTACTAGAGCTTATGATAATAAAATTTAATGAAAAAAAAAAAGACCCCTAATCTTCACTATCCTTTTTTTTTCTGTCTATTCTGATAGATTATTTCTCTAGTAAGAATCCCGTGTCTATGTCCAGAAACAGAAAATACTTTGTACTGAGCACATCTGCGTACAAGCAAAGTAAAATGATGGTTTAGTACCTGTAATACACTTTTTAGGCATTATTTTCAAGAATGCTTTTTAAAATTTTGAAAAAAGTATCCTTTGAGGAAACAGAAATATGTATCACTGGAATAGTTGGCAGAATGTTTATATTAATTTACAAAATCTAATTCCATTTAAATATCCTTTAGACAAACGAGATTATTAATTTAACTACAATAAGCTAAGTTTCTAAACCATAGATTTATCGAAGTAATTATATTACTAAAATGTATCATAAAGATATATGAATAATTTAATTCTTAGTACAGATTTAGCAAATTCCATATGAATAGACTTTTACTGTACTGATTTCAAAGAGACAGGTTTTCAGACATCTCAGCTGACAGCTCATGGCAATATCTAGCTCAGAGAGGAATTCTAAGTAACCTCCAAAATGCCTCAAACATGACTAAGCAACCTGCAGCACACACAACTAGAGGCAGACCTGGAGAAATTATGAACTAATTAGTTAACTAGCCTGCTAATCAGTGCATGTTTGCTTCCAGCTCAAGTTTCACTGCCCTCTGAGTCAACTAGGAAGCTGCAAACAAGGAGCAAGGAGAAGGCACAAAAGAGTTGGAGATAGTTTATTTGCAAAGTCATTCTTTAAAAATGTATTTAGTTCCAATATATCCTCGTATAGTGTATCTGGGTTGTAGATTAAGCACATCACAGATGCTAAGATATTAGACCTGGCAGTTTGCAGAGGCATCCTTAGTCGAGCAAGATGCTTTAGCAGAGCCGTGTACATATTTCTGAGCCAGGTCAGCAGTGCAGCTGCATATGGTACCTCTTCATCTGACTCTGGGGAGCTCTGGGTTCCTATTAGCCTCCACTTAATCCCAGACAAAACCTGGCCCTGCAAGGCAATGCACCTGAGTTAATAAGCCCCTTCTGGATCCAAGACACTAAGGAAAAGGGCGCTGAGCCAGCAGGAACCAGCCTGGGTCCTGTCGATGTGGAACGGAGCCAGCACTAATAAGCTGGGTCCATATGACAACTTTCATGCTGGGCTGTGCTGTGCATCCCAACGGTATGGGTATTTTCAAGGTTTTTTCCATTACCCGCCGTTTTCTTGCCGACTGCCTGGTGTGCCACTGCATTAGCCTGGCCATACATCAGCACTTTGTGGGAGAAAAAAATGGAATAGTCTCCTGGACATATGATTTGACTGCTCATGGTATTAAGAAACAAGGATTTGGAAGTTAAAAAAACCAAACTAAAATCAGACGGGTTTTTTTTCCTGTGATTAAGTCTTTTAGAATTTTAAAAGTTGTTTCTGCCTGTAGCATGAGTTTAATACCATTTTAAAAGTAAAATGTGTAATACTCCAATGTTTGAAAACTATGAATGACATTTTCATTATATTATTGTGCTTAAATTTATCCCTATGATAAATGAATTTATACGAAATATGCTCTTGTGAATCAAAATCTGTGCTGCAGGTACAGATCTGTGAGGAAAGTTAGATTTTGTAGAAAATATACCACAATCCTCTTACTTCTCGATCATAAAATGCTGTTAAAAACCTGCCAAAATACTGTTAAAAATCCTGCCATAACTTCTGTTTTGTTTCTTATCTGGAAGGGAGAAGTGGTTTTCCTTCATTAGAGTACAAATCTTGAGGTAATTACATAAGATATGCCAACTCATCTTTAAAATCTTATAAGCCTCCATCTGAGCTATAAACTTTTTTTGTTTTGCATTGAAGTTTGTCTAATTAATTTCTGGAAATTCAATTATTTTTAGAATACATTTTAGAACTGATATATTACTTTTGTAAATAATATGCAACCAAGTCCAAAATTACACTTTTTTTCCCATATGGAATTAATGTACTGCATGTTTCACTGCTCAGCACTCATATTTTCATTATGAGGTGGTGTTTAGGTAACAAACAGTAGTTATACTTGACAGGGGAATAATGAAATCTAAAGACGAGCTAATCCCCATTAGGAAGAGCAGCATATGGACTTCAATAGAGCATTACAGAATATGCAATATCCATACTGATGGATGACAGTATCAAAGGTATGAACATCAATCATCTGAAAGTACAACAAAGCTGAGCTTTAAGGGTTAAAAAAGCCCAGCTGTATTTCCTTTCTGTTGAGTGTTGTATTAAAATTAATACAATATGCAAATACAACAAACTAGCAATATCATCCCATACGCTGTTGAAGAAAATATGATCATTTATGTGCAAAAGATGAAAATTCACTATTAAGGGTAAACAACACAGTTCTATAGAAGACAAGACAAGTAGAAGAGGAATGACAGAGTAAACATTGCAGCCTCCAGCCCTTTGTTAGTCTTCCATTTCCCTTGGAACTGTTATTCTGAAGATTTCAAGCTATCATAAATACACCAGGTTACTGTCTTTTTCTAGTCTGTATTACATGACATCCATATTTCATGTTTTTTCTGATTTTTTTTAAATATTCAGCCTGTTATAACCTTGCTTGTCTCAATCCTTCACTCAATTATAAAAAAAATAATCAAAAAACAAACAAAAAAATTGGGCAATACACTTGCAAACACAGTCTACTTGTACTGGAAAAAAAAAATCTGACTTTTCTGACTGTTGGATTATATATATCAACATCAGTCAACATAAGTAGTTCATTTTTCATACAATTCATACTGCCTATTTAGAACGTTCACATGTTGTCTGCAAAGTAGAAATCATAAGTATATTTCCTACTCCAAGGTATCTCACCAATACAATCGTAAGTACCTCCATTCAGTCTTCAACAGGCAATTTTCATCCACAGGGCAAAGCTCACCCTAAAAGTCAAGAAACACTCCTAGCTGTTTATATACAAACTGTCTGCCACAATGTCTTTTTGAGTAAAGTAAAATTTCAGAAAATCTTACAGCCAGAGGAGAGAACTGCAGTCTCCATGGACAGCATCAAAGGACACATAGTATAATTGGTATAAAAGAGGAGTTATCCCC
>WEIS01018730.1:14293-35609 GCA_013389965.1 Todus mexicanus | reverse complement strand
CTAAGAGGTCTTTTCCAGCCTTAATTATTCTATGATTCTATGATTCTACAGATCCCAGTACAGAATCCAGAGGGATACCACTTGCCACCCTGGCCCCCACACTTGTGTTGATACATGTGTGTGTTTGAATATTAACTCATAAATGGCTGCAGCAATCAGTATGTTGTTTACAAAACATCTGATGAAACACCAAATAAAAACAGAGATAGGCCTTTTTTATAATTTTGAAAGTCAGGAAGATTTATAATACTCCTCGCATCTTTGCACATGCCGTGCCAGCTGTTTTCAGTGTCAGATTGGAGGAGACAAGGAAGGAAACTTTATCTGTTTTTTTCAGGCTGGTTGCTGCTGTCCATACCAGGCAAAGTCCAGGCACTTAAGTCACGCTGAGCCACCACAGCCCGTGTGCCCGCTGTGCAATGGGGTGTCACAAGACATGTTGCATGAGGATAACGGTGCAGATTGCAACAAGCCCCTGGAGGCACCTCAGCGTCTCCCATTGCCACAGGGAGGACAAGAGGCAACCCCAGCACCCCCATACAGGCGAGTGACTTTCTGAATGGCCAAGGGGAGATGTGGCCATGGGAATAGGCATGTCTCACCTACCAGCAGTGGTATAAAAACAGGGTGTTTTGGGCAAAGTGGTATTCTCTGACCCCAAGAGCATCTGGACACAAATGATTCCTCACATGTTTGTTGCTTCCTGAAGTCCATGACCATTCCTCATCAGGCAAGTATCTATGAGGTCTCGTTGAGGCTGGCCACCCATTGAGTCCCTCTGTTCAAGTCCCATCATAGTGGAAACATCTGAACAACAAACTGTTGGATATATCTGTTCACATAGTAATGCCGTCTGAGCTTTCTAGGGAAAAACTGTAGATTGAAAATATTAATTCCTTCCCATTTGAGCTTACAATCTGCTGAATCTGGATGCAGGAATTTCCCAGAACAAGAGAGATTGGAAATTTTGTGTGGTGTTTGAAGAGGGACACCAGGATCTTGTATTCTGAGGAAATCTGTAACTTCAAAGACCCCTTTTACATGCAATGGTGCAGAGAATTTCCATTCTTTCAGCCTCAATAAGCCCTGATAAAAAGGTGACACCAGCATTCTTACAGTCTGGGCTTGGAAGAAAGCATAAAGACTATAATTGAAAAGTGTGTGTTTGGTTACTGCCTTGTCTGAAACTTCCTGAACTATTTGCAGACTCTTCATGAAGTCAAATCATTAACCATTGGTCTTGTGAATAGGCTACAGGCAACATCACGTTTTGTTCAGGATAAAATATCTGCAGTTTGGTATATACCATAGTGCCCAGGCTTGTATACTGCCTGGGGTCCCCTGTGCCCTTGTTGCCCTAGTGTATCCTCTCTGCAGGCTTGCGAAGACCCAGGACAGGCATCAGGCATGAAGGTCCTGTACCTGCTCTTCCTCTTCTTCCTGCTGTTGGTCCAGGGTACTGCAGGTGAGAGGGGAAGAGGGGAGATGGAGTGAGATACCTTCTGTGGGTTGGGGAGGGACTGAGCTCTGGGGTCCTTTCTGGGCATTCAGCTGCTGCTTTGAGGGTGTCTCCTGTTCAGCTCCCATTGCAATCACTGAAGTCTCAGCCTATTTTTGTGTGACCCTACTCTGCTCACACAAGAAATGGACCATAAAATATTTTGAGGTTTAGTTTCTCTCTACTTTTGCCTGCATTACATTTATAGGGAAACCTCACCATCTTTAAACAGTGGAATGACTTGCCCAGGGAAGTGGTTGTGTCCCCTCCCCAGAGGCATTTAAGAGTCGTGTAGATGTAGTGATGAGGGATATGGATTACTCGTGCTCTTAGTATCAATGATTGGACTACGTGACCTTGGAGGTCGCATTCCATCTAGGAAATTCCATGATTCTGTGATTCTGCGATCTACTGGGCAGCTTCACTCTAGTATCAAATAGATCCTCCATTGGTCCATACTCTTAATTCATTCATATCTTAACAGCTGCTCCCAGAACCATCAGGAGGAGAAGAGAACAGAGATAGACTGGATTGTTGGTACCTCAAAACATCCAGACCCAAAGCTCCTTTTCTTCCTTCTCCCCTAGACAGAGCAAAGGAGGCATCACTTTCCTCTTCCGACATATTTGAGGAGGATTACCAGGTCTTCAGCTCTGGGTCTTGTGTCATCCTGCCTTACAGTAGGGCCCCATGCAGATGGGTCACTTTCCAATTGGCCAAGGGGAGATGGGGCTTGTGGGAATAAGCGCAGGTCCCACCCACTGGCAACTGTGTAAAACCAGGGAGTTTGGGGCCAAGTGCTGCTCCCTGGTCCTCACACTTGTGGGTGCAAGGGACTCCTGGCCGGATTGCTACAGCCTGTTGCTGCTTTGGTGCACTCTGAACCAGCACCTTCATCAGGTAGGTGACTGCGGAGTCTCTTCCAGGCTCCCCACCCATTCAGCCTCTCTCTGCAAATCCCCCTTCCTGCAATTGTCTCAGGGACAAAGGGTTGCAAGTGCCTCAGAATGTAGAGAAGTGTCAGAGCTGCCTGGGAAAGAGAATGAAAACCTCGCTAGGAGTCTGAAGAGCCCAGAACATGTGGAAGGTGGAACTAAGTTTTCCTAACTAGAGGAGAGACAGGAAAGATCGCTTGATGGTGGAGGAGGGACCCCAGATCTTCTGTTCTAGGTGAATGAGAATTTGCCTCAGCGAAGCAGGAGATACTTTTCCCCCAGCAGTAAGGAGATTTCCCACCCTTTCAGGCTTTCACTTAACTCCAAAGCTTGACTTGTGTAGCAATGCTCAGCAATGAAGGCACTTTCCTGCCCTGTTGTGTGTCCCTGGGTCAGTGCTGCATGAGAAAGGGGCAGAAAGTGTGGTGTGGGGCAGTGTCATTGTTGGGAAGCCTGGGAAGGGGGTTGAGTTGAAGCTGGGCAATCCCAGGGTGATCTGGGAGGACTTTCCTTTGCCCAGGGAAGCAAAGGTAATTGGTCAGTGTTGCATACAACCAGCTTTGGACCGGCTGAGGTGATGGGGAGCATCAGCTAACCCTGTGCATAATGTGGCATCTCCAGGTACAAGCATTTCCCTCAATTCCAGAGCCTGGATCCTTCCTTGCCCAGAGTCTGGCTGTGGGCCTGGCACTGTGTGTTGGCACGAGCATCTGCTCATGTGCAAACCTTCTCTGCTCTGATATTTGGTGCAGAAGAGATAGAAGGGATGAAATGCCTCTGAGATAATACTGGTCTCCTGGCTGTGCTGGGACGTGTCGTGGCTTGATGCTGTCTCTCTGGAAAATTCTATGCAGGGGACAAACATGAGCCTTGCAGCATTTCTGAGGGACTTTCACTTGTAAAATTCATTCGTCTTTCCTTGTAAGATGATTTTCAGCAGGTGTTGTTTTGAGTAAATCAGCAACAAATAGGCATGAATCTTAGAGTGTGTCTTGTGAGGAAGACATCAGGAAGACCTGTGAAGAAGACAATGGCATAAACTCCAGATGGTCCAAGAAGCTGGCATTTCCCAAAATGCTCCCATGATTGCTGTGAAGTTACAATGCTAAGAATCACTTTCTCTTTTTGTTGGAGGTTGAGCTTCTGCATTTTGGCTCCCCATGTGTGTCCAGTCTTGTCCATATCCAATCTTTGATATCTTGATATGTTCCCTCTGCAGCTACGTGAAGATCCAGGACAGGCCTTAGCAATGAAGATCCTGTACCTGCTGTTCCCCTTTTTCCTTCTTTTGGTCCAGAGTGCTGCAGGTGAGAAGGAAAGAGGGGAGATGGGGTGTGGTGTGAACTCCCATCTATGGGGTTTTTGTCCCGTTGGGTGAACATTTTATTTGGAGTGATGACAAAGTTTGGAACATCAAGATGTTTTTTGAGTACAGTTCCAAGGGGACATGGAAATAAAAGCCTGTCTTCTTCTGTGGGGCAGGAGGGGGTTGTTTTCAGGTGCCAACCCTGCACCCAGCTGTTGCTCTTTGGCTGTCTCTGAATGATGTCTTGCCCTGTGCAGGGCTTGGAGAGACACCCAAGAGGCTTTGGCTGAGTGGAGTTTCTGGAGCACAGAGTGGTCCCTTCTTATCTGCAAGGACTCAGATGCGTGTTCCAAAACCTCAGTGCCCCAAGCCATGATCCCTGCAAGGGCTCGGTGAGGACTTTGCATCAATGGTCACTGGAAGGCAGGGTGCAGGCAGGACTGGGAGGTGGGATGTGAGGAGTGCTCCTCTTGTTCACTCAGCTGATCAAGGAAGTGTTGGACATGTAGCTAGGGAGGCAGAACATCTAACTCTGATGCTCACTTTAAATGTGTTTCACTTTTTCTGTGTTTCAGGTGGCAAGGAAAGAGGAAGCCTGATGGGATGTAGAATAAGAGGGGGATTCTGCCTTTCTCAGCGCTGCCCTACCCGTACAGTCCCTATTGGAACGTGTGGCTTTCGTTGGAAATGCTGTAAAAGGTGACGTCTAGATTCCTGGCTGAGGAATGAGTTTCCTGTGTTGTCCATCGATACATCTTTTAAAACTTGCTTTGTAGTCCATACCTGGTAACTCTTCTCTGCATTTTTGCTTTGTGGGAGAGGCCCAAGAAGGAAGGGAAAAGCCCTGGTGGGTTTGGACCCGCTTGATGTGGGGCTGAAGGAGCCCAAGGTTAACTGGTACCTCCTCACACTCCTTCACCCCCATCAGACTCAGTCTCAGGCTTTGCAGAGGCTTCTCACAAGTGGCAAAGTGGGAAGAGTCCTTGGGCAGTATTGAGGGCATGATCCTCTTCTTGCTGCCTCTGTGTAGACTTGGAGTCAGGGGCACAACATGTGTCCACGCTATTTGCACTAAGGTCATAACTTCACCTCCATTGAACCTGATTCTCTTGCACCATAGATTTGCTTTTGACCACAGGGGAGGTGGGAGAGAGTGGGAGAAAGAAGAAAAGTTACAAGAAGTGATGTGCTTGTCTGCTTTCTTTATACAGACTCCGGGGTTAATTCCCTGAACTCTGCAAGCAGAATGTCTCCCTTGCTTCTGTCTCCTGGAACCATCTCCCGATTTCCTCTCGTCCTTGCCTCTGTGGCCCCCAGGTGGTGTGACAGCAGGAGTGGAAGCTCTGTTCCTGTTGGGTGCCTGGGAACTTGTGGGCTGGAAACATCTCATCAGCGACCTGGGTTTTTTGGGTCAGAGTCTGCTTTTCCTGGCTTGAATAAAAAAGGTGTGTTTGGCATTGCAGCAGGTGTGATGTGTGGTTGTTTCTTTGCGATGGAAGGTGTGCATTGCCTGCTGGCTCTGGGGGTGGCTATTGGTTGGTGGTGGAAGAAGTGCCTGTGGATGGTTGAGGTCACCATCATGTCTGTTCCTGGGAATGCTTTTGCATGATAGCCATGTGAAGAGAATGAGCCTGGCTGACCAAGGTGCCTGCTGTGGGTGTGAAGTGGTCCCTACTGGGAAGTGAGAGCACTGTCCCGGTTTTCATATGCCCAGACTTTTTTTGGTGGTGGGCAATGGTCCATTCATGTGATGAGTGCTTAGCCCAGGTGATCATAAACTCAGGGGAGTCGGCATCCTGATGCTTGGTGGGAAAGGATTCTCTGGAAGCTATGCAGGAGATGCGTGTGCCCAAGTGGAGCAGGAGATTGCTCCAACAGGAAGGGTCAGACTGCACAGTTGTGTATGTCTGTCTATCCGTGCACACACTGGACATTCCCTCTCAATCACCTTATTGACTGGGCACATGCAGGACTGGCTGGAGCCCAGGAAGGGACCTTGCACTCTCTGCAGATGGTGTCTTGACTTCCAGCACTGTTGGTGGGTGAAGCTGGAAGATGCTGTATCACTGCAGTCCCGTCACCCAGGCTGGGCAGTGTATTATACATAATGTCATAGAATGCTTTGGGTTGAAAGGGAACTTTAAAGGTCATCTAGTCCACCAAATGTGCACTGAGCAGGGACATCGACAACTAGAGCAGGTTGCTCAGTGTCCCGTCCAAACTGACCTAGAATGTTTCCAAGGACGGGGCTTTCACCACCTCTCTGGGTAACCTGGGCTAGGGTCTCACTCTCTTCAGTTTAAAACATTTATTCTCTCCCTCCTGTCTAAATCCACTCTCTTTTATTTTATAACCATCACCCCTTGTCCTGTCACAAGACGCCTTGATAAAAAGGCTGCCCCCATCTTTCTGACAGGACCCTTGAAGCGTTGAAATGCCACAACAAAGTCTTCCTGAAGCCTTCTCTTCTCCAGGCTGAATAAGCCCAACTCTCTCAGCCTGTCTTCACAGCAGAGGAGTTCCAGCACTCTGATACTTTTTGTGAACTCCTCTGGACCCACTCCAACAGGTCCATCTCTTTTTGATACTCTTAACCACATTTACTTACTACCTTTTGAGGGCTTCTATATGTCTGTGATTCTGAGATATCAAATCTCTCTACACCAGTCTGGATGTGTTAGCCAAGGCTTTACATGAGAGGGCAGAAAATACTCCTCTGCACCACAAACTCTTGCAAGTCCTGTCTCTTACAGGATTGTAAAAATTAAAATCTATAATTTAAATACCATAAATCAGATATCCTAAGGACCTTCTCTGTATAGTTCATTAATGTCGTTGAACACTGTTTAGTGTAGAAAATCCTACAAGGAATTGTAGATGTTGTATTTTCACGATGCATTTGGGAAGAGAAAGAGAAAAAAGAGAGAAAGAGAAGATCTTGCTTATCAACCGTCTAAGGAATAGTTAGCAACTGTGTTTTTGTAAGCCAATTCTTTTGTACGTTTGCATTTCTCAGTGTTTCTGTCATGGTCACAACTAAAAACACCCTGATGTTTTCTAAGCACAGATTTTCTCTGCTTTATCTCTGTTCTGGTGTCTTTCTTCCCCTCTTCATGGCAGAGTGTCGGACTTGTTTTCAACCTTAAGGCTCCTGTGCATTCTCTACTTTTCTTTCAGCAGCGTCAGATAGAAAACAAGTCTACAGCTTACACCAAAATAGAAAAGAAACGTGAAAAAACACTCAGACATTTTGCTAAAATCTATCCAGTCAGTTTTGAACGGGTTTTTTTGATGATGGGCATAACACAGCTGCTGTAAATGTGCTGGGAACCCAGGTAGAATCATCATCATGCAACAGACAACTCAATGATGGGAGTGCTGAACAACAATTTATTGAAAAGGAAGGAATGCAATGCAGAATACATTAGGGTTTACATAATAAAGCTTTTTTGCAGTAAAAATGAAAGGTGTCTGAAGCTTTGTAGGTGGATCCAGTGGTTTTAGAAGTAAGGAGATTCAAACCAAATTCCTATGTTTAGAAGAAATTTTCTTCGTTCTTGAATGGACAGTCCATAAAGTCTTCATGAATTCCATGGCCTGCACAGAGAAAAAAACAATAAAGTCAGATGCTCTTCCCACTTGTATTCCCTTCCTACTTGCTCTCAGTCTGCCCATATTTTTCTCTTGAGTACAAATACTTTCCAAAACACCTAATGTCGTGTGCAATCATACTGGGACAATCTTGTGCACTAGGACTTGTGAGTAAGGACAGTGTTTGCCTGCTGTTTCAGGAAAAGCAAAGAATTAGATCAATATCCCTTGATGGTGGGCTGAGCGCATTCATTCCGGAGTGAAAATAGAAGGCTTCCATTCATATGATATTTTCTTTTCATAACACTTCTGCACCCATATGATGGCACTTGGAGATCTGTGCTCACCCTGCAGCATAACTGGATTCCCCTCAGTTCCCCACAGAGCAGAGCAGCTCAGTGCTGCATGTACCAAACCTTGGCAAATCTGGCACAGGGGCCATAAAGGGGTGAAATACAGCTGAAACCGCACAAAGCAGACCATATTTTATCCTTCTTGCTGGGGCAGATCACTCGTCCAGAGGAGGCCCCAGCAATGATGCGAGGGCTGGAACCCCTCTGCTGGAAGGCCAGGCTGGGAGAGTTGGGCTTGTTCAGCATGGAGAAGAGAAGGCTCCAAGGAGACCTTCCTGGGGCCTTTCAGTGCTTCAAGTGCTGTCAGAAAGATGGAGACAGACTTTTGATCAGGGCCTGTTGCAAGAGGACAAAGGGTGATGTTTTGAAACTAAAAAAGGAAAGTATTAGGCTAGAAAGAAGGATGAAATTTTTTACAATGAGGGTGGTAAAACACTGGCCCAGGTTTCCCAGAAAGGTGGTTGATGCTCCATCCCTGGAAACATTCTAGATGAGGTTGGCCGGGACTCTGAGCAACCTGCTCTAGTTGCAGATGTCCCTGCTCAGTGCAGGAAGGTTGGATTAGATGACCTTTGAAGGTCGCTTCCAACCCAAATCTCTCAGGAGAAAGTAGGCTGTGGAGCTCAGCCTACTTTAAAGCTTGACTGTCCTCGTGGCATTATAGTGGCATTCAGTAGCACCTTGGGTTAAGGACACCGAAAAAATAGATTTGTCAGCTCATACTGAAAATAAACCTTGGTGAAAGTCAAACTCACGGTTTACAACAGGAGCGGAACCCAAAGCAACTTCCAACTCTAACCAAATGGAAAGGACATCTTCCGAAGTGACAAGACCCATTTCTACAGAAAAACATGTCACGCCGGGGTGAAGAAAAACCTGCAACAATATACAAAAAATGCTTTTCCGCTCAGAAAAATACAGTCATACTGACATCAGTATTTCCAATTTGTTGAGCTGCCTTCACCACCAACTTGTCTTCAGACCATGTTGAAACACCATGTAAAGGCGAGATTACAAAGCAGGCCTACACCTTGCACAGCTGGGATCTTTAGGTCACAGTGCATCTAAATGGCCTTAAAGTCCAGGTGGAGAATGTTAAAGACCTTCTGACACATTGTCTCATTGTGTGACTCATTAATTAATGCTTATTAATACTATCTGAGAATAATTGGCCAGCCTTAATACTCATCTGCATATGCGCTGTAGAGTGGGCTGTTATCCAAAGATCATGACCACCACAGACACCATCTCAGGTGTCTAATACTAGAGCATTTAGCATGGGGAGATACCAAAAGTGAAAAATCACTTTTCTTCAAAAGTCATAATTTCTGCACCTTTGAAAGAGTTTTCATAGAGGAGCACAGGCACTGAACTATTTGATTAACTCCTGCTCGGTTTCTAGCAATTTTAACTAGTTGTGGTTAAAATGTGCTGGGAAGTTTACTTTGGGTGCACAAAAAATCCCCTTCTAACATTTCTTTTCCATCTTACCTGGAGAAACCTGGAGTGCCAAGAGGAGGAGAGAAAAGAGCAGATAGAGGATCTTCATGTCTGTGAATTTGTTGTGTCACTGTAGGGAAAAGGACCAAGAAAGACACATGACAGACAGTACCTGGGATCTTCAGTCTTCTGAACTGTAGAAGTTAACTGTGTTAACCAAAGTGGCATTCATATTGCCTTTTTTTCCTGACTATCAAAAATAACCAGTAAGACCCATGTGACATTGTGATTACTGTGTGAGCATTTCTGGGGAAAGTAAATACATATAGAATCGTAGAATAGTTTTGTTTGGAGAAAACCTTTAAGATCATTGAGTCCAACCATTAACCTAATATTTCCAAGTCCACCAATAAACTCTGTCCCTCAGCATCACATCTCCATGGCTTTTAAAAACCTCCAGGGATGAGAAATTCACCATCTTCTTGGGCAGCTTGTTCCAGGGCTTAACAACCCTTTTGGGGAAGAAAGGGGAACATGTGGCCATGAAGTTATTTAAGTAGTTTGATTGCTTGGATTTCTTTCACATTTTTCAAATAGCTTTGAGCCAGAATGCAATCATGTCTTTCAGTTTAATGTTTCATCTAATAAATAAACAAAACTAAACAAAATGAAGTCAAACTTACAAACTTCAGAGAAAAAAAAAAGTTCATTTTGCAATGTTAAAATTTGTCAAGAAATAACAGCTAAACTCAACTTGCTCAAAATCTTCAGTCTTAGTCTACAGACAGCAATTCTGGAATGGAAATGTACAACCAAATCAGTTCCTGTTTGAAAAAAAAAGGAATTTGAAAAGCAAACATGCAACGTCTTCATTAAAAGAGTTAGTAAGAGAAAACGGGATAAGATAGCCTAGAAGGGTATAGGACAAAGAATAGGTAGTTGATGTCATCTATCTTGGCATTAGAGAATCTTCTGGTCTGTCACAAATTATGCTCTCTTGAGTAAGGAAGGGAAATGAGGTTGTGCTGAAATGTCCTATTTCTGCAACAGGAATGGTAGAGGGTGGGCCAAAACAGCTTTGGAATTAGTATTAGAGATTTACACAAATTTCTATATATTTGAAAATATCAGGAGAAACAAGTAGGCAAAGTTGGCAATTCTAAAAATGAAAGGAAGTTCTTAACATAGAGACACAGATAAGAAATACATACTGGTTTCTATTGAAGATACCACCAATTTCTCTGGATCACAGATCTTTTTAAAGTAATCTGACCCAGACTGATTTTTTCCTAGGAGTAAGCAGAGTATTTTTATCAATGTATTTGAGGCATTAGCACATATTTGAACTTATTCAATGTTAAAACCTGACACATTTAGGTGAACCTTTTTTAGTAACCTACAGGTATTAGGTTAATAATGTAGAGGTTTGCGTTTTTGTTTTGGGGTGGGGTTTTTTCCTAGGGAAAGTGAAGAGCAGATTGAAAGAAAGACTAGAAAGAACAGAGAAGTTACCAGGTATCAGACGAGCCCTGAAGCCAAACAAAGCCTGCTCTTGGTCTCTTCCCTCCAGAGGGCTTTGAGTGTGGTCCTGAGAGCCTCTTTTATAGCATGTTTCCTAAGGGGTGTGACAACCACTGTCCCTTCTCTGCCAGTACACCCTGAGCCAACCAAAATATTACCCATTTTTTGGTGTGACTTCTAATCTAACCAATGCCAAGTTGCTTTGCATTTACCAGTAAAAAAGGCAGAGTTTATCTACCAGCCTATTGAGGTTTTTCTTCTGGAAAATCCCAGATTATTTGTGCAACAACTCTTATGACACTCCAGCTTGTGTAAGATGCGTTAAACCACCATGGTATGTGTCAAACATCTTGGGACATACATTGAACTGTTCCTGCTTAGGAGCAACATAATCCGTTGCAATATAAACCATCTGCATGCTTCTCTGCACTTCCAATGAATTTGTTTTCTGATCCTCAAATACAGAATATGAGAACACAGAATGGATACATGAAACTAAAACTAATGTCTATTGGTTTGGTGACCAGTGGGCAACGAGGATGGTTAAGTAAAGAGCATCAAATATACAGAGTTAGGGTTGATACATTGTAGTTATGTCCCTGTAGACCCTTCCAGATGAGGAAAAACACATCCCAGTTTAGGTAAATCCAGTGCCAAAGGCTGTCTCGGGACCCTCAGGCTGCAGAGCTCCTTACTGAGCATTTGCCTGTGACTCCAGTTGATCTTCTTGAATTTCTGGCCTCTGCGGGACAATCAGCTGCTAATTCCACAAAGATACTGTGCCTTAGGTGAACATTCTTTTTTTGTTTACCTGCTTTCAGTCTGCCAGCTGATCATCTCAGCCTTTTCCGTCATGAAACATAGAAAATAAAAGTTTCATTTTCACCTCTCTACATGACTACTGATGCTGTCTTTTTCTTACGCTCCTCTTTGTCTGTGTTTTCCCCCAATGAAAAGAGTGATTCTGTCAACTACATCTGTCAGAGAAGTCTTCGAATGCATCCAGCTATTTCAGTGGATCATTCTTTTTGCACATTTATCTTATTTTTTTCAGTTCTATTTCATCTTTTTGGGAATGGGCTGGCTAGCATAGCATCCAATATCCAAAATACATCTTGAATTTTTAGGATGCCTAACTATACTTATTCTTTTGTTTTCAGCTCTTCCTTTCCCCTCAATTCCCAACATTTGCCTTCTCCTTTCGTCCACTGGTGAACACTGTTACCATTACATTAATGCAGTTTTGGAGCAAGGTCCCCAGTGACCTCATGCTGGTTCAGTTTGCAGAGGGGTTTTCATGTGTGTAAACTAGATTCCTTAGGAGGAAAGTGAACCAAAAGTTTTGCCCTGAAGGTACTCCAAAGGTACTCTGAAGGTATTCCAATGAGCAGCTGAGGGAACTATTGGTTTGGAGAAAGGAGGCCCAGGGGAGACCTACTCTCTCGTGACGGCTCCCTGAAAGGAGCTTAGAGCCAGGTGAGGTCAGTCTCTTCTCCCAGGGAACAAGCAATAGGACATAGGTGTTTCTAATTGACCAAGATGTCTGCAAATGACACTATGCCTTGCAGATTATTTAGTATCCAAACAAATATTTTAATTGCTTATTAGTCTTGCTGCCAAGAAGGGCAAAGGTATCCTGGGATTCAGTAAGAGGAGTGTGGCCAGCAAGTCCTTCCCCTCTACTCTGCCCTAATGAGGCCACAGCTGGAGTTTTATATTCAGTTCTGGGCTCCCCAGTTTGAGAGAGACAAGCAGCTACTGGAGATAGTCCAGCACAAGGTTATGAAGATGCTGAGGCCCTGGAGCATCTCTGTGCTGAGGAAGGGCTGAGAGCCCAGGGGCCATTTAACTGGAGAAGAGAAGGCTGAGAGGGGATCTGATCGATGCCGATAATTGAGAAAACTTTTAGTTTTCTACATATTTTTACAAGTGAACCATTTTTGCTGTAGGAAAAAATGACGGCTGATTTTCTGATGTAAGAACTTCTGGACATAAAGCAGAAAATGGAAGGAATAAAACTGCAAAAGTTGTGGTTACTTTACAATTTGCCAAGTGTTTGTGGTTAGCTTGCCTACCAACTGCTACTGTTACCCAACCCGATTCCTCAAGGAAAGAAAGAAGCATTGTTAATTATTGCCCCATCCAAGGCCCTATGTGCAAGTAATGTCGAGGCTTTAACGCTGAGCATTTTTGACACTTAATTACAGATCCTTCAGGATCAGTCCTACTGTTACCATCAAAATACCTCTGTCTGGACATGGGAAAGGGAGAAGCAGAGGAGGGATGGATAACCTTTAGCTGTCCAAAGCTCATAGTGGTGAGGCAGGCCTTATCAAGATTTTTGTTTCTGGCTTTTAGGATGGATAAACTTTCCATCCCCACTTGCAGCTCCTGTTCTTACGAGCAGGAGACAGTCAGTTTCATGCATCAGGAGGGACCTATCAGTGTATTGCTCTTCACAATCTCAATGTTTTTCTCTAGTGCCTTTTGCTGGTAGACCTTATTTACATCCAGATTACAGTAGCACAAACTACAAATTCCTTCACCCAGAGTACCTGAGCAGGAAAGTGTATGACATCCAGTCCAGATAAGCTGGGCAGCATCTTATGATCATATGGCTCTGACATTAGCTAAGTTATCCTCTCTACCCAAAACATCATCTGTTTTCTCTGTATTTTCAGTGCAAAGGGAAAGAGAGTATTTATGGAGAGTTTCTTTCTGCTTTATTAACATGTTTATTTTGTTTTCTTGTTTCATCAAAGTTCAGAACATAATCCAGTAATGTTTCTCTCTATCTCCACGGCAAATCTTCACTCCAGCTTCTTAACGTTGGAGTTCACTAATGATGCCACACTTGCTCAATTACTTCAGGTCCAGATCATAGAATCATAGAAATATTTGGGTGGGAAGGGAATTCTAAAGGCCATCCAATCCAACCCCCCTGCACTGAGCAGGGACATCTGCAATTAGAATAGGTTTCTCAGAGCTCTATCCAACCTCACTTGGCATGTTTCCAGGGATGGGGCCTTGACTACCTCTCTGGGCAACCTGGGCCAAGATCTCATCACTCTTAGTGTAAACAATCTCTTCCTTCTCTCTAGTCTAAATCTCCCCTCTTTTAGTTTAAAACCATCACCCCTTGTCATGTCACAACAGGCATTTCTCAAAATATTGATCCTATCTCTCCTATAGGCCCCCTTGAAGTACTAAAAGACCACAATAAGGTCTCCATGGAGCCCTCTCTTCTCCAGGCTGAACAAGCCCAACTCTCTCAGCCTGGCCTCCCAGCAGAGGGCTTCCAGCTCTCACAGCATTGCTGGGGCCTCCTCTGGTCCCCTCCAAAAGGTCTGTGTCTCTCCTGTCTGAGGACTCCAGAGCTGGATACAGTGCTCCGGGTGGGCTTTCACCAGACCACTCAGTCCTTTTTGGAGGAGGAGAAATATTATGATTAGATCAACATTTAGATAATAATCTAGTGCTTAGACCCCTGTCACAACTGCTGATAGATGGAATCTGAAACGTTGTTCTGCCTGATGCAGATGGAACACACTATTAAGGAAATGTCTTCACAATGAGGCTGCAGAGTGTCATGAGGAGAAAAAGCTTTCACCCTTTTCAAATAAAGAAGTTTGGGTAGTTGTGCCAGGATCACTCCCAGAGAGGAAGGAGGATATTGCCTCCATCTCAGGAGTGTATACCTAGCCCAGCAAATGAGGCATTTGGGAGCAAAAGGGAGAATCTTAAACTCTGCTCCTGATAGTTTACCGATGAGAAAAAAGCAGCAAACATTAGCGAAGTCTTTTGGTAGTGTTCACCCTATCTAAAATGTTACTACACAAAATACCTGTCTACTGTTCCATCCCTCACCTCCAGAGGATGGTTTGTTCATGGCAAGGAAGGCTTCAGGCACTGGAAAGTCATTATGTGCAAGTAGAGCTAGAACATCAGTACCAACAAAAGCCTGAACCCTGGCAGCTTAACAAAGCTGAACAAAATTCTAGCCATAAGGTATAATCAATGCACAGGAGGTGAAGTTATTTGATGCTACAGCGGAGTATATAGTATAGAAATTCAGACTCCTCTACATTAGCTGCAAATCCTCTTAGCAGAAGCTGTACTGCCGAAATAGATCCACCAAGAGGAGGATAACTAGTATTTAGATGCTGTTCTATAGTCGTAAGTGAATTTGCAAGGCACATACTACGTTATGGTTAATGGATTAAGTTTTGACCCAAGTATAGATCATCTGAATCAGTAACGAATAGATACAGTCATCAACTTCAAACAGTGCTGTCAGGGTGTAACCCCATCTGGCCACTGAGCCCCACACACCTTCTCACTCACTCCCTCCTGGTTGGATGGGGAGAGAATCAGAAGGGTAAAAGTGAGAAAACTCATGGGTTGAGATAAAGACAGTTTAATAGGAAAAGTAGAAGCCATGCACAAGCAAAGCAAAACAAAGAATTCGTTCACCACTTCCCATCGTCAGGCAGGTGATCGGCAATCAGCAGGAGAGCTGGGCTCCATCACACATAATGGTGACTTGGGAAAAGAAAACATCATAATTCCCAGTGTCTCCCTCACTTCTACCTTTTTTCCCCAGCTTTATATGCTGAACATGATGTCATATGATATGGAATATCATTTGAGATCAGCTGTCGTGTCTGCGTTCCCTACCAACTTCTTGTGCATCCCCAGCCTCGTCGGTGGTGGGGTGGGGTGAGGAGCAGAAAAGGCTTTGACTCTGTGGAAGCTGCTGAGCAGTAACAAAAACATTCCTAAATTGTCGAAACTGTTGTACCTTTTTTCTGGTTTGTGTCACTATCAAGTGTTTGATGCCATGCAAAATGTTCCTGATTTTCCCTTGCATGAGGTGCCCTCAGAAGTGAAATTTCTCAGATGCCTCCAGATCCTCTGAAAGAAGCATCTGGAGGTATCTTCCATTTTTCTACACTGTTAGACCATGATGGCAGGGAAAAAGAGACAGGAAGCATTGACTCTGTCTCTCATATCTCAGTCAAAAATAAGATAAGATCTTCAAAAAGCAGCCTGGAAACTACCAGGTGTACTTACTGGATAGAATCACCTATGAAATCATCACAAAGAGAAGCTAGGTTCATCTCTGACAAAGACACCATGTTCACTGCAGGAGTGTTCCAGGAATATGACCATTGGGAAGCAGGGGGTGAAAGGACCTCCCTTTTCCCCGTGGGTGTAATGGAGTGCCAGTGATGGAACGTCTAGCTGCAAAAGCCGCTGCCCCATCTGTGCATTACTGCCTGTGGTGTAAGCAGTTCTATGAAATCTCTCCTTCCCTACAAAAACCACTCTAAGTTCAACCATATGAATGCCATCATAGCTGATTTTATTAAAGAGGAGGGGAAAGAAATAATTTCCATGGTGTTTTCTGGCTCATATTTTTGTTTTTGCAGATACTGGTATTTGCTTCACTGCAAAGGAAGCTTTTGAGAGCTGTTTGTTGCAGCAGGAACTGGTGCCACCAGGAGTGTTGGGATTGGGGTGATTCAGAGGCCATTCAGTAGAAGCAGAAAGGATTTCCAAGGAGAATCCAGGAGATCTTCATCTGTTCCACCCCCTGTGTGGTGAAGAAGAGAAAGTCTCAGGTTACCCACCAGTAGGTTTTCTGAAGTGACATTCCCTTTATTTCATGGCACCAGAGCAGAGGCTGCCATGCAATGTAAACACCCACTGAGGACCCTCTACGCTAGCAGGTTTGGCATGGTAGAAGTGAGACAGGATGGTGCCAGGATGTTGCCTCTAAGATGTTGCTCTGGAGAAAAGATAAGGAAGACACGAATCATTGCCACAGTGATCCCTGCACTTGTACATACTTTCTGCAGCAAGAGTATCCACTCCTACATGTTCCAATCCAGTAGTATGGCCGACGACATATCCCTGGGAAGCAGCGTCCCTTTTGGGCTATACAAGCTTCAGATGTCCTACGCTGACCTGCACAGTAGAAAGAGAATAGTCATTTATCATGAAATCAAACAAAAGTGGGTACACTCTCTCTATCTCCTCTAATTCCTCCCTCTGCCCTCTTCACACCTTACCTGCAGCCCCTTGGAACATAATGAAGAGGACAACCAGGAGCAGGTGAAGGATCCTCATGGCCACAGCTGGGATCTGAATTCGTTACCTGTCATGAGCAGATACCACAAGATCAAAAGACCGTGAATAGAAGATCCCCTCCTGACTGGGAGGTGAGGAACAGCTTAAAACATCCCCTGAGCAAGCAAAGCCAAAATCTTATAAAATACAATGGACTTGAACAACAAAAAGAGTGAAAAGTGCATCCTTGTAGATATTAAAAATATCACCAAACATACCTCCAAGCAATCTGACCTAATTAGTCTCACTTTGAGCATGGATTCAGACTGAAAATTCTTGGACTCAGGGAAGTCCAACTTTAATTATTTCAACTTAATTATTATGGAATTCTATGGTGGTTTGGTGCTGTCATTTGTTGTTTGTTTGGGGTTTTTTAATATTGATCTTAGTGCACTGAAAAATGATATTACAAATCAGTTCAACACTAGGCAGGTTAGTTTGGAAACAACAGAGATCCATGAATTATTCACCTTCAATGTACTGTAGATCAAAAAGCTTAGAGACAGTCAACCATCATCCTTAGGAAAGTCTAAAAGAGACATTTATATCTCTAGAACATCAATTAAAATGATACCTAACTCAAAATTTTACTGGAATTCAGGCAAGATATGTAGCTCAAGGTGCAACCCTGAACTACGGTGCTGACCAGATGCCTGTCTCTGTAGGAAGCTAAATATTTTTTATATGACAAGCCCTCTGTCTACGATGCCTGAAATGAAGGTTTCTGGGTCTCTGTTCACTCCTCTTGGAGATCAGCAATCACGCTTTCCTCCTGCAAGCCATAGTTCCACAGCACACATACAGACCGGACACATTCACTGGAATAATGAGAAGGAGGGGTTAGTGAGAACAGAATGCTCTCTAAACTTGAGATTAATGAAAGGAAAATAACTGTATGAAGGTGAAGAGATGAGGGTGCCTGTCCAGAAGCAGGCAGAGAGTTACCAGTGGAGGAGGTGAAGGGTCACCACTGCTGTCCGTCTCTTCGCCAGAAGGTGCCCCAGACCCAAACATGCCTCTGTATATAAAGGTTTGGGGATGCTGGCAGTGTAGCCATGGCCCAATGAAAAAAAGCCTTTTCCAGCTAAACTTGTTCTCTACTTCAGTGTCTTCCAATGAGAAGGGAGGGTCCACTCTGAGGCTTCCTTCACTGCAAAACCCTTGATCTTTGTGCAACCCATCTTAGACCATCGAAGTTTGTGTAAGATACGTTAGGCCACAGTGTTATGCAAAATATTTGGGAAGATGTAACAGCTTGCTCTGTTTGATCCTACAGGGTCCTTATTCTATTGATGGTTTGCAGCTTCATCACCTTACTTGCAGCTGTAGCATGGTCATTATTTCCCTTCATAACATTTTGTCCTTTACATCTAAACTTCTGCTTGTCTTTTCTCCATGTCAGTAACAGAATAAGCATTGTTTATCTTTCAGCTTATTAATTACCAAGTTAATATTTTAGTGTATAATTAAATTCTGAGGTATAAAATGAAAACATCAATACAACATTACAGATAAAATTTTGTATCAGATCACATTTTAATTTCAGCTACAACCTCTCTGGATTACTCTCTACTTTTTTTCCTGTTGTTTCAGCATCCTTCCTGATACCAACTTTTACTCAATCTTTCTTAGGCTGGCCAACCTCCGGCTCGATAACCAGCACTCCTGCCAGCCTCACAGATGTTTCTCCATCATGGTCTGAGCTAGAACAGAACTTATTCCATACAGTGATTTTACTTCTCAGCTTAGTCCCTTTTCAGTAGCTGCACTTCCTGGTTAGCAGCAGATTTTTGTGCCAGTAACACCAGAATAATCCTGCTAAGCATTGCCTCGGGCAGCCCGTTCCAGCGTTTGACAACCCTTGCTGTAAAGAAATTTTTCATAGTGTCCAACCTAAACCTCCCTTGTCACAACTTGAGGGAGTTTGCTCTTGCCCTATCAAGTAACATCTAATAATTGTCCACGAGCCAACAACTTCAGGCCAAGCCACACCTTGCAGTAGCAGATTTATTAGCCCATGTCATTGAGAGTTCATTTCTGCGGTTGGTGAGTGGTAGGAAGACCCAGAGGCACAGGGCTGCTGTCAGCTTGGCCATCAGACTCTTGGCTATGCTGTGTCCCACCAGGCAGGAGCTCTGGATTTGTGGTGCCCTCGTCTGGAGGTTGCTGCCTTGCAGCTCCAGCTGTGTAACCCTTCTGCATCTGGTGTTATAAAGAGGAGAAGTGAGACAAAGCTGTGAATGCACAGCTGTAACCAGTGGTGACAGCACAGGAGACAGGTCATCAGTGGCAGCCTGGCTGTACAGTGTCTCATGTTTGTGCAGATCTCCTATTTTTATTTTTTTTTCAGGCACTCTTAGGTGTGCAAAGTGAGGATTAACAGGTTAACAGCTCTGTTAACAGATTAACAGCTCTTGAACTCAGCTTGCTCAGTTTCTCAGCATCCCAGGCCCTGTTGTGCAGCTGGGCTGGAGCAGAGCTGGGCATCGGGTCACAGAGAACTGAAACCTGGGTCGCAGTAGAAGGTTACAGAAGGGTTTACAAAGAGACAGAAGTAAAAGGTGAAGGAAATTAACACTGAATTATTTACTTCTTTCTTCCCTGTCCCACAATGCTCAGTTTTACACCATGTATATGAGCACTCTTTTTCAAATAACAAACTGCAGCCTTCAAAGGATGCTCTCTGATGAAATCTCAGCACGACCCAAAGGAAGCAGCGTTTCCCATTTCTCTCCTAGAGACTTTTTTGTTGTTTTCCCTATTGCCAGTCACACAGCTCTGTCCATGCTATTCCCTTTGGAAAAATGTGAGGCTTGCAAAAAAAACCATGGATTTGCAAGGAAGTTGCACAAGGTAACTGTGAGACAATGTCTCACTGTATAAAAAATAAATGTGTAACAGAGCAGATATCATTGATGGTGTTGCTGACTTCCCCTGGTGACTGCTGCGTTGTTGGTCTTCTGGATCATGTAAGCAGAAGGACTATAAAACTTGCTGCCCAAGAGGAGTGTCACAATCGGGTGAGGAAGTGGACTGGAATAGGCTGTTTCTCTCTGCAGGACTCTATATGTATGAATTTAAGCAATTTCAGTGCTGGCAATATCTTCCTTAAAACCAGCTATCAGTTTTATAGTTGCTTGAGTGCCTGGAAAGAAAAGGCAGCTGAGATGTCTACCATCACAGAATCACAGAATGATTTTGCTGGGAACGGACATCTAAAGGTCATCTAGTCCAATCCCCCTGCACTGAGCAGGGACATCTGCAACTAAGGCAGATTGCTCAGAGCCCCATCCAACCTCACTTGGAATGTTTCCACAGATGGGGCATTGACCACCTCCCTGGGCAACCTGGGCCAGGGTCTCACCACCCTCAGTGTAAAAAATGTCTTCTTTCTCTCTAATATGAATCTCCTATCTTTTAGTTTAAAACCATTACCCCTGTCCTGTCACAACAGACTCTGATAAATAGGCTGTCCCTATCTTTCCTATAGACCCCCTTGAAGTTCTGAAAGGCCCCAAAAAGGCCTCCCTGGAGCCTTCTCTTCTCCAGGTTGAACAAGCCCGACTCTCCCAGCCTGGCCTCCCAGCAGAAGGGTTCCAGCTCTCGCATCATTGCTCCTTTGCTGAGGACTCCAGAGCTAGACTCAGCACTACAGGTGGGGCCTCACTAGAGAAGAATAGAAGATTATCTAAATCTTCAGGTTATCTAAATCTATTTTCTGGTCCCGGCTGCATAAACACTCCACGTGGTATAAAGCCTGACTTTGCAATATAGTCAATGAAACACAGACAAATATTACTGCAGCTCTGTAGATGTAAAGCTGAATTTCTGCTCTCCAATTCCTCTGGCAGCACATTTGCTTTCCTATTTCAGGGGTTTCAGAAGCAGATGGCAAGAGCTCTGTTTGCTTGTGTCTTCTCTGAGTTGGTGGGTCTCTGTGTGTGTGAGAGATGCAGCCTAGCTGCCTTGCCTGGAAGGAGCTGTGGCAGCTCACTCTGCTCCTCTGCACCAAACAGTGGGCAGCACCTGTGATTTCCAGGCAGGTTTTGGCCAAGTCAGGTCTGGGCAGGTTTCCATGAAGCTGGTCAAGGCCAACGAAAGGACAACAGGGCCGTTCCCTGGCTGGATTTTATCCCCCCCCCACCCCGTTTTTGTTTTTTTTCAAATTGTGGATCGGTTGTGAGGGTAAGTGTTGGGCAATTGTACCAAAGGTCTATCATCCCTTCCTGTCATTTGCATAGAGGACACAGAACGAAGAGGATATCGGAGAGTAAGTGAAGAATCCTTATGGTTTCAGGTTAGCTGAGGAGATCCCATCATCAGAGGTAAGCTGTGGCATGACTGAGGTGATATATAGACACGCAGGGTTTAACCCAGTCTTGTCCACCTGACACAGTGGACAAGAGTCAGAAGAGAGGAGACCAAGACTTGCTGAAGCAGCCAGGTGGGACACAGGAGCATCTCAGGTGGCACTTAGAATCATAGAATCATAGAATAATTAAGGCTGGAAAAGACCTCTTAGATCATTGAGTCCAGCCTA
>WEIS01018730.1:0-14108 GCA_013389965.1 Todus mexicanus | reverse complement strand
TCCAATCCAAATCTACCCTTCTCTAGTTTAAAACCATTACCCCACGTCCTCTCCAGCTTTCCTGTAGGTCCTCTTCAGATACTGAAAGGTCACAAAAAGGTCTCTTTGGAACCTTCTCTTCTCCAGGCTGAACAACCCCAGCTCCCTCAGCCTCTCTTGTCTAACTGTGCACAAAAGAACTGAGACCTGGATATTCACAGAGGACTGGAGTCTGTGGCATGCTGTGTGATAAAAAGCCAGCTGGTTTTGAGAAGAGTCCTTCCACATTGTCATATTAGCAATATATATGTATGTTAGTGTGGATTTTCTACAAGGAACGTAGAGAAATGGGAGAGTAAGAAATGTCATCATTATAGAATGCGTGTAACTGAAAAACCAATTACTTAGCTGACTATCCTGCCTATTCCTGAGTAAATCACAGATAACAATACTTTGATTATTCTTTTCTATTTGTATGTTCTTTAGCTAAAAGAAGATATAAAGCAGTTTAGAAGATTCAGCCTTTATTTTTCTTAGAATATGTATGTATTATTAATATATGCACACACATATACAAGCATACAAATAAATAGATACATATATTTATGTATATATATGTGTTTGTATAAGTTTGTATGAAAGAAGAACATGATTTTTAGGGCTCCACACAGTATCCTTTGCAGCACTGTGGAGAAAGGAAACTGGGTAGGACATAAAGCTGCCAAAATGCTTTAAAGTTATTAATTAATAATTAAACATATGCTTTATTACCAAGAAACAAGTTAGGGAAATGTATGCTTTTTGGCTTGAGTAGCCCAAACAGTATTTAGAGTCAATAATAGTATGCTGTAATTAAAATAACAGATAAACGGATTACCATATTTAAGAAATTTAAAGCTTACCATCAAGTATAACAACAGATATAATTAATTAGTTTAAAATCTTATCCCAGTCTTGATTCCTATTTGAGCTTTGTCCACTTTTGTACCAATTTGAGCAGGTGACACAGACGCAAAGTGGGACACTGGACAAAAGAGGCATTTTAGCCTACATCAAGGTCCTTTTCAGGAGGTGACTGATTGTCAGACCCCAAAAGCTCAGTCCAGGGTTCTGTGCCTCTAGGAACACATTTATGGATTTCATGTTCACGGTGTTTATTTTTGCCTCTACATTACTTGATCACTTAACTAATTTATTTATTTTTTAAGAACAAAAAAAAGACCCAAGCAATAGAAACTAGTGCTCCTTCCCAGCACATATATTTGTTCCATCAATTAAATTATACAGGAATGGGATCTAAAACAACTGTCTTCTGCATGGTTAAAGCATCTGTTTGGATTTTTCTTATCGTATCACGTGGGGTTAAGTAAACAAGATTTGGGGCATCTGAGATACAAAGACTGATGATTTCTAAAGGAAGTAAATGTGTCCCACCTCCCCAGGTGCTCATCGTCCACTGTCTCCAGTCAAAACCCGTAATTCATTAACATATCAATGCTAGGAATCAGAAGACATCAGTATAATTAAGAAGCAAATCCATAAGACCCTGCTGTCAGAATTATTTACATACTCTTGACTGAAAAGGCCTGCTGGAGAGACATTTTGGAATTAACTCTTCACTGCCCTCTTTCGGGAAAGAGGTGACATGAGCAGGTGCATAGAGTCACAGGATCATAGAAATTGTTCAGAAAAGACCTTTAAGAACATCAGGACCAATCATTAGGCCAGTACTCTCAGCGCACCACTAAACCATGTCCCTCAGCACCTTATCTACACAGCTCCTAAATCCCTCCAGGGATGGAGACTCCAGGATGAACAACCCCAGGTCCCTCAGCCGCTCCTCACCAGACTTGTGCTCTAGACCCTTCACCAGCTTCGTTGTCCTTCTCTGGACACACTCCTCAAGGTCGTTCTGGGAGTGAGGGGCCCAAAATTGAACCCAGAGTTTGAGGTGTGGCCTCCTCATCAGTGCCCAGTCCAAGGGGACAATCCCTGCCCTAGTCCTGTTGGCCGCACTAGTGCTGATCCAATCCAGGATGCTGTTTGAATGGCTGTTTGAAGTACAAGGACATTAGGTTTTTTCTAGACACTTAGTAGTATGACAAACCAAACACATCTTTTTCTGGGTTCACCCAGGTGCTTTCAGGGCCCTGGAGATACCTGTGATCAGGGTTTTTTGTCAAAGTTTTGTTCAAAAGCCGTATCTCCCTAATGTAGGTGTTTAGGCGTTGTGGTAGATGTCTCCAGGCTTCAGAGAGAATCTTTCTGTGGGTAGCATCAGACACCATGGCCATGGGGCAGCACTATAAAAGAAGTCCTTGCTGGATCCAAACCAGTAACTTTCAGTGTATGTTCCAGGATGTTTTTTTTTCACAAACCACGGTGGTGTAAGGTGATTTTTGGAAGAACAGACTCATGTGCCAGAGAGAGGGGACAGAGTCCATGAGTGGTCACCATTTCTCATCAGCTGCTGGGAAGTGACATTTCAGTTGCTGGGAACTGCTGCGAGAAGTCCATGTCCTTGGACAGCTGATCTGTGGCAGCTCTGCCACCAACAGGGGTATATAAAGACAGTTGATTTGGGGCAGGACCTCACTCTGTGAAGCTCCCCATTGAGAGGAACCAGGTAGGATAGACTGGCCACCATGTCCACTCTCCTAAAGCCCTCTAAGAAGAGCTGAAGATGTAGAGTTTCTACACCACTCATAAGGAGAAAAATACCTATCTTTTTGATAGTATTCTTTGCTTCTCTGAAAAGAAATTCATCATTCCAAGACGTATAATTTTGCAGCTTAATTAAATCCTCATAAACAATTGAAATGTACAGTGTTGGTATATTAGCAATGTATTCAGCTGATTATTTTAGTCGCTAATGGTGACTCTGAATGATTATAGTATTTCATATTATTTTAAAAACTTTATTGGAATCTGCAGCAAGAAATGATGGTGGAAAGATACTTTGAGGCTTTCATCTGGAACATGCTTTAGGGATAGATGTCTCCTTAGCTTTTTCTATAAAGATGTTTTCAAGGACTTACTCCTGCCTTGTAAGCTAGAAGAAAAAAAATACCATTATTTGAATAGCTAAAGTTTCTGAGTGTTTATTATCCAGGGAAATTAGAACAGCCTAAGATATCTACACATATCTGAAGCAAAATATGGGATAATTAAATAAAATGGACATTTTAGTCACAAAGTGACTTGCTACAAACATGATGCACCACACCATGTGAGCTGCCATGAAGAAAGTTAATTCCATCTCAGCTAGACCCAGTATGGTCACTCAAATATAAATGGATCAAACTCTAAATGGAAGTATCAATGATTTTGTGTGTGTAGCAGCATTACCTATCAATCATAGAAGACACTTATGAAAATCTTACTTGTTTCATAAGACTTGGATGAAAGTTGTAGGAATTAAATTATATTTCAATTTTTAATTTATAACATCCAGGGTGCAATTCAAATATAAGAGTCTTTGCTGGAGTTGATGTAAGCTACCTTTGCATGTGACAAAAAGAAAATGAAAATATCTCATTCTTTTAAATTTTATAGGCATAAATGCATTTTCTGGATTTCACTTAACAGGATTAGAAGTATACCTTTACTCTGAAGACAGTAGCTCAACAGATTTATTCTAGAACGATTACTGCATAAATGACAATTCTTATTAACAAAACACAACTTATATGTCATAAATAATGTTTACATCTGGTGGTGACAAATGCAGGTCACATGCACGACTTCTTTCTGTTTATTTCTTAGTAGATGTTGAGTTTGGTTGCACTGAATTTGGACGTGAAGATCTTTTCCCTTTGTTTTGCTGTTCTCCTTCTAGTGCTCCAAGGCACTTTGGGTAAGACCTACGTAAAATCAAAGGAAATGCAGAGGGAAGGTAGTGAGTAGGGAGAACCTAAAATAAAAATGAAAATAAAATGGGGTTTAGTCCCTTTTGTCCCAGGCCATCTAGTAATGACAGTGTTTTGGGCACGCTTTAGCAGTAAACAGATGCCAGCTGGATCTGTTGGATGCCTTGAACCCTCTGGCTTTGGAAAATAAGGGAATTTAATGATACAGATTGGGGCAGCCTGCAGGCAGACTAGACTATTGCTGTCATACTATAGAATCACAGAATGGTTTGGGTGGGAAGAGACCTTTAAAGGTCATCTAGTCCAACTCACCTGCACTGAGGAGGGACATCTGCAACTAGAGCAGGTTGCTCAGAGCCCCAGCCAACCTCACCTGCTATGATTCCAGGGATGGGGCATCGACTATGTCTCTGGGCAGCCTGGGCCAGGATCTCACCACCAGCAGCATAAAAAAAAAAACATAAAAAATTGCAAAAAAACTATAAGCCTGACTTGTTCTTAGTCTTATTTGGGAAGGAAAATCAAGACTCTCTGCGGGTTTTTTTGCAGGTTTCATGCGTGTACCTAGTAATGATGTGCAATGCAAACTGGCTGGGGGTACCTGTTTCACTGACCACTGTCCTCTACCCAATACAAGGCCCTTTGGACGCTGCCAGCAAGGGGTCCCTTGCTGTCGGACTGTGGTGAGTTATGGATTTGATGAAGATTAGATGTTCTTTCTGGGAATGGGCTTATTCACTTTCACGCATCCAGTTCGCCCTGCAGATGTGAAACTCCTCTAGTGCAAGCCAGCAAGGGAGGAGAGACTCTACATTCAGATACAGGATTTTCTCAGGATTTCCTCAATAGTTCCCTATGTACCATTAATGATGTAGTTTGAGTGCCTCACAGGAAAGACTACCATCAAATCTCTTTGACAGAGATACTTAATTAGCTAGAAATGAACTATTATTTTCTGTTGTTCCCATTAGCTGGTTCAAACTGGTCATGATGAGCAATACTGGCTTCAATGGTCACAACTCTCAATGTGCACACTGTCTGGAGACCTGGGATATTTGGATTAGGTTCATAGGAGACCTACACACTCCACATTGCAAAGTCTGCCAGGTCTCACTGTCAGAAAAACAACCTGAAAGTCATGTTGTTCTGCTAGATGCTTTCTCCAGTTGCATAATTCTACCTTTTATACAACACCCACATTAAATAGTATTGTTTTTCCTGAATTCCTTACTGGAACCCTAAAGTTCATCCTGAATCTTTACTGCAGTATGAAACTGCAGGAATGAATGTCCCTAAAAATTTACACTCTGCCTCCACTGATTCTAACATTTCATTTTCTGCTTCTTTATGCTGTAAGATTCTGCAGCTAGTCTTATTTTGGAAGCTCTTCCTTAAACTTTGTTCAATATTAACAGCAGAGATGTTAAAAATAAACATGAATAGCAGATACTCCTCTCTATACCAGAGATTTCAAGATGAGTAGGAAGCTTCATGTACAGGACTGGGCAATTCATTGTTAACTAAAATAGGAAAGCAATTTACTATTAAAATTCAGCAGCAGCAACAGGACTGTGAATGTGCTAGTAAGAACTGGCAGATTTTCCAGAAATACTGGCTCTTGGTGCTCATTCAATCTCTTCTGTGCTCTTTATTCAAACTCTTTTCTGATTGCAAGTACAAAATCTGAAACTTTCTTTCCTTTTCTTGCAGTATGATTAGTGACCTTTGGCATCTCAGATGGGCTAAGCAGAGCTTCTGGTGAAGAGATGCACATGTTGAAATCGTATTACATTGGAAAGTCTGGAATTTTGAGCTGAAAATCTGCATTTAACACACACGTGCACACACCAAAACATTCTTGAACCACCACAAAAAGGCCAATATTTCTCCTTTTTTTAAAAAAAAAAAAAGTTTTTCTGTTGAAACTATATTGTAGTCACCAAAATCTATCCTAGAGAGCAGGTAACCAACATGCAGAAATTTGTCCCCATGAAAGGATGCAGTGCAGGTTCTTCCCTTGCCCCTCAGAACAGATATTTCTTCTTTTCTTTTTCTTTTAGCATTAGCAATAATGTGAATAACACTAGAAAACAGAATCTCTAGGAGACACTGAATATTCAGCTGGGATGTTTGTATTTCATAATCTATATATCTCAATAAAGTTTAATAAACTTGCTCCAGAAGGCTTGTGTTTGATCCTGATATCTGTCAGGAATTGTATTGGTCTGTGCTTTTGCTGGAGGATCTGGCTCACATCTTACCTGGGATTGATATGAGATGTGAGTTGTCTTAAACTTATCAAGAAGAAAAGAAGACACTAAACGCTGAGATGACAGGTTGATGGACATGCAACCCATTGCCTCCAGACATCATGGTGCAGTGATAAATAGTTTGACTAGTTTAGGATCCAGACAAGTAAAGGTCCAGTAACACAGTGCTGGTCTAGAGTAAATAGAGGCAGCAGGAGCAATATGACATTAATGTCATGGGGCAGTTTCAAGAGCTAAAGAAGTTGTTCTTCTGCCACTCTCAGGGTTTTCTGCATTGCCATTCCCAGCACTTCAGGTTGGGCTAGTGGGTGCAGCCCTGTAGAAGAGCAGAGGACTGAGCCTATCTCCTGAAGCCCAGCCTGGTGCCCTGGACAGGGATGGCAGAGGGAATGGGCTCTAGACCTTGTTGATTTATTAGTATATATATATGGCCACACAAATCCCTGCAGCACAATCCCAATCTGTGTATTCTGGAATCCAGTTCCAGGATCCAGCTTCTGAATCTGATTCCCACCTGTCGTTGAGTCCAGTCTGGGACTTCCCCGGTGCCTGCTCCACAGTGTCAGTGGTGATGGTGACATAGTTGCCATCAGGGCAGTTGGGTTCATTATTGGATTTGTATATATTTTTATATATTTCAATTTATTGTTATTGTTTCATTAAAGCTGTTTCACTTTTCTAACCCATAAGTCCCCCTCCCTTATTCCTTTTCCCCTTTGGGAAGGAAGAAGGGTTAATAGAGTCTGTCATTTGTCTAGCAGCCAACCCAACCCTAATCTGTGACACAGGACTCAATGACACATGTTCTTAAGTTAACTTAATTTAGTTAAACAAACTGCATTTACAGGTTGATTTTTATAGACAATAGGAACTTCAAAAACCGTCCTCACATACATGAGCAAATCTCAGCAATGTGGTTTCACAGTGACTTGCTTTTATTAGAATTGAAGCTTCAAATATCTTTATTGGGGTACAAGAATTCGTCTTCCGATCTTCTGGTGTTCCTAGGGTGTCTTTACCCCCGTGAGGAGGCTCCCCAGGCTTGTACCAAGGCTGTATCCATTGATGTCAAAAATGGGAGATGTCTCAGGTGTCCAGGACTCTTGTCTGTGTGGTCAGTGAAGTGTCAGGTTTAGGAACTGGGTGTCCTGTAAAGAAAAATCAGGTGCTTAGCTCGTCCACATATCTCCCCCCAAACAAGTAAATTGTACCTCACTGTCTCAGACTACTGTAGACATAAGGTAACACATAGGGTTAAAGACCACCAGAGATCCTTGTGGTCTGGATCTCTGACCTGTGTTTCTGGCCATAAGACAACCCAGATAAAATGAAGGATGTGGATGTTACCACTCAGCACACACCAGAGCTACCCAGCCCTGGTTGCTCACCCCCCAAGGTATAATTTAAGAATAAATGTGGCTTAGCAATAAAGAGCTGCAGTGGAGAAAGTGACTGATCTCACTTTGCTCCATGCCCTTTTTCTATGAAAAAGAGGGATAAGCTTTCTCAGTTTTTTGGCATCTTTCAGCATGATGTTTCAGAGATAATTAGTTTAAATATAAATGCAAATAGTAAATAATAATAATAATTATAGTTATTGTATAGGTTCCAAAAAGGGATAGATAGGTCATAGCTCCTTTGGTATGAAATGCCGCCAATTGCAGAGATGAACCAATGTCACTCTGTGTGGACTATCTTCTTATTGGTGCTGATGAAAACAGGCTTTATACCTAGATGGTGGAAAGTGTCCTGTAGCACTTTGGTCTAATATCTGACACTTCACACTAGATCAGCTGACCAAGATGGATAACAGTATCCCTGCTATGAGTCCTGACTTGCTAAACGGTTATTTTGTGCTGAAAAAGTACTTTTTTTTTTTGGTAATGTTAAGCTCTATGCATCTGCCTGTGTGGACTGAGGGGGAGCCCTCAGGGCTGTCTCCACCCTGTTTAGTAGAGGCAGAGTTCTGCCCTGCTACCAGACTGAGGATGGAAGAAGTTACTTGTGATATGTGATATGTTATTAGCAACACTAGATGTGCAAACTCCAAGTACCTCCCTGCTCATCACCATCTTCTCCCTGTGTTTTTTTCAGAGAAAGTAGCCTTGCATTTTTGATATCACAAGGCTCTGCATTTTGATACAAGCCATAAACCCCAGCAACTAGAGGCTTTTCTTGGAGGTTGTAGGGGACTGAAGAAGGCGGCCTCTTTCATGCCGAAAGGTGGAAAAGCCCAGTAAGTCAATTTGCTCTTGGTGCAGCAGCAACATTTCTCTGGAGGAATTTATCTTACCATTTGCAGCATTTCAGCTTCCCACCACGGCAGGTCCCAATGTCAACCAGAGGAGCGGAGCAAGCAACAAATGAGCAGGAGCCCCTGTTTTGCCGGCATGCTAAGGTGTCCGCAGCTTCTTGGCTGTAAGCTGTAAAGAAAACCCAAGGGAAAATTTACTTTCCTACGTCAAGGCAGAGGATTGGAGAGTTGTGGCATCAAATGTGCTTGGTGTGGTATGTGGGTTCCTGTCGCAGTGTTTGTTTTGAGACTGGGTAATCTGATTACACCTTCTGAAGGTCTTTACATCTGTATGAAACACAAACTATTCAAACATCTCCCCATGACAACCTGGAGAAATAGTCTGCCTGGGGATAACTGTCTGCTTCCTTAGCATCTCTCCTGGAGACATGTGCTCATCAATCCAGCTACACGCAGCAATACCGTACCATATGAGAAAGCCATAGGAAACACAGAAAAAATGTATTTTTGATGTTCATCTCACATAACTCTCAGGAATGAAAGCGATGGTAGTCAAATGAAAATGTCTTAACTGAGTTTCTTCGAACTTTCCGTTCAGATTTCAGCAAATGCAAAGCATATTTATGACTCATGATCTTTATCCTCTACTTTGAATAGCTTTCTCAAATGAAATGTAGAGCATTGTGAGGCTGCGTGGTATGCTCAAGGGAAACCTGAGTGCTGTACTGCTGGTAAAATACAATACAGCTGGCGCACATGCTATAAAACTTCTGGAAAAATAAATCTTAGTCACAGACAAACCAATGGAACTAATATTTACCAACTAAAATGTTTTATACATTTCAATATGCACTGTAAAATGAAGACAGTGACTTGTCACTAGTACCGTGTATGATTTAGCTAGAAGATATACTGGTTTTACCATGCCAGATCCATTATCATCAGAGGATCTTCCTCGGCTTATCCCAGCTGAAAAGTCTGAGTTCAGAGCATTTCCAGGCTAAACATTACTCATTCCCACTGGGATGATCAGCTTGAGATTCAAATTGTGTTATTTTTGTATAATTTAAATCGATTTCTTGTAACATCTAGAGCCTTGTATGTCCATGCACTTAAAAGGCAGAAGAGGCCCTTATCAGATGCCCCAACTTCTTGTTAAGCACAAACCTGATCATCTCACCCAGAGACAGCGTAAACTTCTCTGAAATCCTCCAAACAGCCTGGAATGATACATGTGCTCTAAACCCACTTAATGCACATGGACAGCACAGAGTTGAGGTAAAGACCCACAATCACACCTACTTTTTGTCCAAAAGTACAGGAGGTCTACTTATCTAGAATACACAGTCAGGAGGTGCTGGTACAGAACCGAGGAGAGAAAGCTCTCACATTGCAGGGTTTCATCTTAAGTATCAGCTTGAGAATTACCTCAATACACAGGAGCATCTTTTCTTTTTTTTTTCTTCTTTTTTTTTTTTTTTTCCCCATCATGTCATCCTGTGACTGAAATGCAAGATGCTAGAGACTATCAGAGACACTGTCAAGGAGCTCAACTCAATAGCTTAAAGGTTAAGATTATGACTAGGAAAGGGGACTTCTAATGAGAAAATCAGGGAATCCAAAAGCACAGAGGTAATCTGGTAATCTGAACCTCAGCACAGGGCTCTAATAGATTTCTCTGCACCCTTTTAGCCTCCATCTCATCTATTTTCAATCTTACCTGGAGCAGCCTGGAAGAGGAAGAAGAGAACAGCAACGAGGAAGAAGAGGATTCTCATGACTGTCAGCTGGTGGTAGGATAGTCTTTGCAGGTATGAAACCACCCCAAGATGGACAGAAGCTATGTCCGAGGCCGAAGATGTCTAGTCCCTCTGCTTATAAAGGCTCTGGGATGGAACAGTGCACAGAACTAAGGGGGCGTGGGAGTGGTTGTCTGAAGAACAGCAAGTTCATTGCCCTATTACTATAGAGACTGGTGATGTATGAAGATGTTGCAATCACACACATTTGAAGATGCCTGACCTGAGCAATGACCAAATCATGCTAGCTGACCTGAGCAGCCAAAACACTCTGTGCTTGTATGCTCTGTGCCAGCTGGTGGGCTGCACCCAAGGAGGACACAGGATTGGAGGAGGAGGGAGGTGTGTTCCTGTGATCCGCAATACTGTAAACCATGCAGATCTGCTGATGCTCCATGGCTCTTGGCCACGGTCTTGTGACAGCCTGTCCTCCCCGCAGCCACCAGGCACAGTGAGGGTAGCAACAACAGGGCAACTGGCCTGCAAGGCTGCATGAAACAAGGAGGCAACACACCCTCCTCCTTGAACTCAAGAAAGGATTAGAGCTTTGGTCCTTGCTTGGATCAGAGTTGTAGAGCTGCAACTGAAGAAAACAGGGTGGGGTGAAAGGGTTGTGGGTGTTCCCCCTCCTGGCTGTGAAATCAGCAGACATGGCAGTAGCTCCAGTCTCCCAGATGTTCTTCTATCACGGTTCAGAGCCCAGTTACTCCCTACATCTTATATTCAAGACTTTAGCCATAGATTTATACAAAACCTTGAAGAATATCTCATTGGTCAGGAAGGACAGCAAGGGACATCACTGTTGTGCCACGGTATCATAGAAGACTGCACCCCAATTTTCTTTCAGCAATAACGTTTTCCCTTGCTGTTGGTCACCTTTCTGATGTGATTCTGAAGAAACTCGCATCTGTCTTTCTGATTTGATTTTGCAGATTCAACATACCAAATCTACTTGCATGTGATGTCTCTGCACCTCTTATCGCCTTGTAACCTTTTCTGTATCTAAAAAAGAGAGATTTATGTGAAACACCAGTCATATATAAGATGGATCAGAGGAAGTGTCAGTGGATCACTGGACATTTGTACAGCATGCTTAACGTGCTTCTCTCCACGAAATGCCACTCCTAAGACGTATGAGAACTGCAAGTGGTGTTTTTTGGCTGTTTTTTTTTCCAAACAGTATAAACCAAGAATCATTAATGAAATCAAGTCATGAAGGTGTTTAATCTTTTACTGCTTCATTGAAAGCAGCAAACTGAAGCAGTGGAGAGTGAAAGCAAGAGGTGGGCTACATCTACCCGCAAAGGGCAGAGAGGTCTGTATCGGATAAACTGAGCGCTTTCAGATATGAAGCGGGTGCTTCAGTTTGTGAAAAAACTCATGTCATCTTGTTATGTCAGGACTAGGATTTTAGAAACAAGCAACAATCTTCTTTACAGTAGAGGGCAGATTAAGAGTTTGAGGAGGCGCAAGAGGACGCAGGCGGCAAAGCAGACAAACTCCCTTCCGTGATTCATTTGTCACTTGTCAGTAGGCTGGACAACTGTGTAATGCCGACAGGACAGATAGCACTGATGGCATTGTCATGGCCCCTTGAGGCCCAAGGGAAGGAGGGAAAGCCTCATATCTGTCTTTCACGTGTGATGGACACAACACCCAGAAGATGATTTGGGGTATCAAGCCCACATGTCCCTCACTTTACACCTCCAGGACTGCCAGTGGCAGATTGTTGCAATGAAGTTCTTGGGGAGCATAGTGAGAAGAAGGACCTTCAGACCTCTGCCAGGGAGCTGTGAGAACTCTGGCGGACAGTGGTGGTCTAGGATTTAGTAGTGGCCATGGATTTTCACACACATTGTTGAAGCAGAAGCACAGGTTCTTAAATGGGTTGTTGCCTTTACAGTTGGTGTCTTCATCAACCCCATCCATGGAGATGAGGGACGTGATATGAAATCATTTGCAACTCGTTGTGTTCTGTACTGTTTTGCCTCTATCTTTTGCTTTTGGCAGTGGACAAGGAAGGAATTCTCTGTCTACTCTCCTCTGTGTTCCTCTGGAATGTGGGAAAATAAGTTTTGAGGAGTCAGTCTGTATGTTAAAACACTGTGTCTGTGTGTGTGCTGGAAATTTATTTTAACAAGCCATAGTGGACATTGACCAGCTCTCTGATTTCTGACCTCTGAAATAGAGTATAGAGGCAACCCCACAACCCAAACCACCTGCTCAAGATGTCACATAGGCACCTCATCCATGTGCAACCTTGACTTCATTTTTGAAAACACAGAACAGCCAAAAAGAGAGAAAGGAAGGGGCAGTTGGTGACCATAAAACATGGCCAGCCTTAAGGACATCATCCAGGGTGATGTTTGGTTTCAAAAATAGCATCATTTAATGGAGAAGAAAAATGCACTTGTCTACTCCTTGCATAATTCTCCTCCTACCTGCCCCAGGCTGCAGGGGTGTTTGTTTTGGGGAGTGAGGCTGTTGAGCAAACCTTGCTGTGATTGGCCCATGTTGTCACACGTCGTTCAATGCTCTTTGGAACCAAATAAAGCCAGGGAAAGAGAAGGAAAGGGGGGACAGCTCCATCCTTGTCACCTTCCTCCCCCAGCTCTAGCCAGAGAGCGGCAGCAATACTTATCCTGAATCCAGGCTCCCTCCATGGAAAGGGAAATGACCTGGAGTGATAACAGCCCCCTTGAAGACTGCTTGGCACTGGAAAAAGGGAGCCTGGGCAAGACGCACCACTTCTTCCTTAGAGTCATAAAATAGTTTAGGTTGTAAAAGACCTTTAGGATCATTAAGTTCAACTGTTAACCCAGTACTGCCAGGTTACCACTAAACCATGTCCTTCAACACCACGTCTCCGCGGCTTTGAAACCCCTCCAAAGATGGAGACTACCACAGCACTGAGCAGTCTGTGACAGACCTTGGCAACCCTGTCAAGGAATAAATTTTTCCTAATGTCCAGTCTAAATCTCCCCTGGTGCCACCTCTTTTCCTCTTGTCTGGTCACTTGTTCCTTTGGAGAAGAAACCAATCCCCACCTCTCTACAATCACAAACCTTCAGCACTAGGAGAAGACGATGGCAAACAATCGCCAGCATGGAGAGATAGCAGCAGGGCTGTTAGTGATGGGAAGCTGTTAACCTTGAGATGTCTGCTAGAGTTAAGTAGTGGGTGGGGATTTTTATGGGATCTGTCATTGTGAAGAAACAGCAAATCATCACTCAGAAAGAGTAAATTCATCTCTGATCCTTCAGGGGGCTTGTTGGTTTGTTGTCTACCTTTTCCACTCGGGAAATAACCACTTGTGGTCAGTTTTCTGGGCTGAGAGGGAGGCAAGAAGTGTAAATGTCTTTGGACTTGGAGGACAGTCCCTGCTTTTAGTTACAGCTGATGGGCAACTAATCTGCCAGAATTGAAAGTGCGAATTAATTTATTGAATATCTCCTGTGGCCTAGAAGTAAATACAGGTGTCAGCAGCAGTGACGTTGAGTTCCTCTGTCCCGAAGTTAAGTACAAGGTAAAAATGGTGGTGACAGTCACAGACACTTACAGATAGTGGAGGGAAGGTACATGAAGTTCGTTCCCCTTGATGGAGCAATTGATAGAGGCTGCTCATGCATGAAACCAGGGTTCAGTGGATGATCTCCAGTCCTAGCGACTGATGTGCCTGTCCAAGATCAGCCACAGGAATGTCTCCAGTCTGACGCCCTGTCGCTGAAGAGAGCTGTGAGGGGAAGAAGTTACTGATCTGCAGATGTTTGGAAAGTCCCTATCCCAGTTACCATTGTGTAAACAGTTCCATTCTTCAGGAGATCAAGAGGAAGGTCGTCTGAAGTTCTACATTAGCTTAGGAAGGTATACATCAATCAGGAGATCTCTTTTCTCCCATAGCTTGAGCTGTACTACTGAGTTTGCATCCAGCTGCCTT
>WEIS01018727.1:5839-21855 GCA_013389965.1 Todus mexicanus | reverse complement strand
AAAGGAAGGTGGGCTCCTCTTTCTCCTCCCTTTCACCCACCCACAAGCCCAAAGATAGAAGCCCTGATCAAGAGCTTTCTGCCTCCCTCAGTTTGTCACAACCCAGAAGTTCCCCCAATATCTGTGTGTATTCAATTATCCTATCTGTGGCATCTGTACCTCATTACATGCTCTGACTGAACGGTGCACGGAGTCAGGTTGCGACGAGGCAAAGGTCAGAGGAACCTACAGCTTGCATTTTGCCATCGGTTGGTTGATTATTCAAGGTAACAACGAACCATCTGAAAGACCGAGGGCTTCTCTGCGGCTACGAACACCATCTTATCCCTGTAGCAAAGAAAAGATAGCTAATTCCTCTGGGCTACCTTCAACAGCTGAAAAATAAAGCCCAGGGCAGGGGTGGAGTCCTCGTGATCCCTGGAGGGGCTTCCAAGCCGTGGAGATGTGGTGCTGAGGGACAGGGGTTAGTGATGCCCTGGCAGCGTTGGGTTAGAAGTTGGACTCGATGAGCTGAAAGGTCTCTTCCAGCCAGAATGATGCCATGATTCTAGTTCTTACAGCTTGGGGCACCGCTGCAGAGCTGCTACTTGGCAGTAGCCTCCTTGCTCTGCCACGTCTTGCTTTTAATATATTGCCCGGCATTAATCAAGCTGTTTAGAAGCATCCTGCATCAGTTCTGCAAAACAGAGCTTCACTGATTTACTGTCAGATTCTTTCAGCTCCTGTTAGACTCCTGTTTTTCTTTCATGTGGGTAGCAGAGGTCAGCAGCAGCAGCAGATGCATGCTTTCACTTTGTCTCACATTTGCTGCTGTCATTCTGCCGCCGCCCTGGTCCCCGCAGAGCGACAGGATGCGTTCATGCTCGCAGCCCAAGATGCTAATTGATTTTCGGGAGCCCCATTCATCACTTAAATATAGTAGATCACCCACCAGGTTTGCTGTTCAGTGTCAAAGGTAATTCAATTAAAACTCCAGAAGTGTGACTAACTAGTGGATGGTAAATCTGTTTAGCAGCTGTGTTGCTGTATCTTCTGCAGCCTATTGTGTCTGTGCAGCAGCCCCGGCGCAGCGTGGCCCGAGCCCTATACCTTGCCTGATTAATGTACACAACAGTTTTGCAGCAGTGCCAGAAATTAAGTCCAAATGTCTTTGGTATGCAACGACATGCAAATGTCTAAATGGAATAGCTGCTGCAAAGAGAAACGCCTCAAACATGCTGAAAGGCAGAGGTGGCTACAAGGCTTGCATTAATCCCAAGGATCTATGGGGTGTGGGTATTTTTAATTCAGATTTTTATAAATGTATTGGTAGTTTAGGACCTCCTCATCCCCACTCGTAAATACCTTGTTTCCTCTTAGCGATCAGAGCTCAGATGAAAGCCATCCGATGTGACCGTGTCCCACCACTGAAGCTGGGTATAAACCAGGCAGACGTTGGAGAGATGTTTCTATCAAACCCAGGAGGTGAGGGGAACTTTGCTGAATTCCTCAGGGCTGACAAACCAGGCTTGGACTCTTCTTTTCTGCTGGCATCGGCCGCTCCTACCTGGTTTGGTAGTAATTAAGCGCCACAGGACAAAATGGCTTGTCTGCTCAATAGATTAAAGGAAAACACTCTCTGAAAAGCACAGGTAAACAAGACACACGTCCCTCAACCTTTCACCCTTGAGGACCAAGGTTCACATCCCACTGGAACACAAATAAATAGGAGCCTGGACTCCCCCGAGTCACCGCTGGCGAGTTTATATTCACAGCGAGACTACTGCAGAGCCTGACAGGCTTGTCACTGCGGGGATGGGAGAGGACGGGTGGGATGCAGGTTTGGAAGAGGCTGGGATCGGAAAGAAACTGCCCGTACAGAAAGTGGTGTGGGTTCACTTACAGTGAATGCCTAAAATTATCCTTAAAATATGAACAAGGTGCTAAAACGTGGAGTTTCCAATAGCGACTGTTGCGCAGGGCCCATTTCATCGACTCACCCTGCAAGAGGCGGACCCCACACCAATAAGATTTCCTGATTTCCGTGTAGTTGTAGAAAATAAATGAGATCCAGCAACTCTGCAAACCACCGGTCTTCCTGCCCGGCTGTTACAGAGCAGGAGGAGGAACAATCGTGCGGTTCTGTAAATAGTATTCTGAGAAAACATCCAGATTTCCCCAACATCACCCTAAACAGCTTGGGAAGACCTGGACTATTTAATGCTCTAACCGCAGGCTAAGTGAAATTGTAAAACTCCAGCAAAAGCATCGAGTTTGAAAGAGAATCCAGGATATTCTGCATTTGTCACTTTAAACACGTTCTACACATGAGAAACCAGAGTTTGGTCAGTATTAACCTCTGCTGTTCAGTGCTTTTTAAATATTTGGATGAAAAAGCAGTTGATTTGTTAAATGCAGTAATTACCGCAGGTAGTCCTGCTTACAAACACAATCCTCAGGGGAAGAGGTCGTTCAAAGCATACATTTGGGACAGAGACACCAAGTTTAAGCAGCGGTCAAATATTTACAGCACCGGAACTGGATAAGGAACAACTTTGATATACGGTTGCTGCCAGGAATCCTTTTGCTGTTGCTGCTCCTGTTGTATCTCTCCCTGCTCCTGGTATTAATAAATTTAGGCACCTGCTCCAGAAATCAGCAGAAATCTGGAAAATCATTATCACTTCGGTGCGGAAACGCTGCCCATCACGAGAGGACAAATGGGGAATGCAGCCTCGGCGGGGCTTGAAAACAAAGGTTCTATTTGTCAAATTACCAGAGGAAAAGTTGATCTTACTGTTGTGGCCTCAATCCACTTCCAGGTCAGAGCAATTAGTTACAGCAGTCTCTTGGAGACTGGAACTAATTTACCACGCTCCGACCAGGACTGTCTGCTTCTCCTGCGTGGTTCAAATCAAACATCGGCGATTCATAGCGGTACCTGGAACTAAAAAAATCACCAGCCACAGAAACCGAGTTTAATAGTTCCAATATTAACCCATTCGGCAGCAAGAGAAACAACGTCCTGAACAAAGTGAAATACCTTGTATAGAGACGCCCAAGTTTATGTTAAACTGATCTTGAAAAAAAACCGAAGAATTCTTACCAAAAAATGAAAATAAATTGAGCGTCTTCAAAGGAAGGTTTTAAAATGTCTCACTATCCCTGACAGCTCATTTTGACAGAAATCAATTCAGATAGTGAGGAAATTGAACTGATTATTATCTTGTCAGACACAGACATTATTCGGTACATAACATTTATTGCTTTAGACTTCCGCAAAAAGATTGTTCCGTTCAGAGTTTAGAGAATCCCAAGCAAGTCCATGGGTCATCGCAACAATAAATCACCTTTTAGATTAGAAATATGTGATACTGAAGGACTTGTATTCTCCCAAATCACCCCTGTGCAGATCAGAGCTTGAAAGCAGCTCTGGTCTGTTGCAAGATGGTCTCGTTCTGGCTGATTTTGATGCTGAATGGGCACCCCTGGAAGATGCTGGAAAGTTTTCCAAAGAACTGGGGAGTGCTGGGATCCTACGGCCCACAGATTTTCTCTCTTGACCTGTGCATCACAGCTGATTCAGCGTGACTCTCGGAATAAAGAGTGGGAAAGGTCAAGCGAGAGCCTGTAAGACTCACTCACTGCATCTTCCTCCCAGTTCAAGCGGCTCAATTGGCGCTTGAAATTAGTTACAGATTGCTCGCGCCGGTCTTTTCCTTTATTTGAATGGTAATGAAGAGAGCTGCTTCCGATACAAGCGAGGCCACTGACCCTTCTTGGGATTTCATTGAAAAAATATTGTTTGACACATGCACAAAAAAAAAGGGAGAGCACAGAGCAGGTCGGTGTTGGTAGTTCAAACCAGGCCCCGGCAAGAGGTGAATGCTGACAGCAAAGCCAAGGCCCGCAATGCGCTACACAGACTGGGAGTCCTGAAACCAGAGTAAATACTTCATCAAATCACACCTCAACGTGGGCACCGCTTCAAATGAGAAAATCAGGATTTCTGTTAAAATAGAAAAGGGAGCGGGTGCTCCCTTCTGTATAAAACTGAGCAATTGTCACAGGACAAAACCAGGGCAACCGCTGAAGAAACCCAGGGGGACTTCACTAAAGATTCAACAGTTGGAACCAAGTTTTAAGCACAATCACTATCACACTCCTACCAGCAGACCTCCAAGTTCCCAGGGAATGCCTGAAGCCAGCGAAGAATCACACAGAATCACAGAATGTTAGGGATTGGAAGGGACCTCCAAAGATCATCTAGTCCAAAGCATCGCTTTGAAGAGCACACAGCGAAGGTGGTTGGGTGTTGACACCAACCTGCGCAACTCCTTCCAGGTTGTGATTTGTGGGACAGCAGCTTCTAGAAAAGGACCAAAGCCCCAACACAGGCATACCCTGCCGAGCTTTGATACTGCCCGCAAACAAAGGTTCCACAGGAGAGAGCTCCTTCAACCAGCTAGTGAGGACCCTCTGAAAGTCCTCTTACTTTTCAGAATTAAAAAAAAAATGAACCAAACCATTTATTTATTTAGGACCTACACAAAACCAGCTTAGAGCTCCCTCTGCTGGTACCCTCACAGCAACGGAAGAGGAAGGGGAAAATAAAACCGGAAGGTTTTTAGCTCTGGGGAGGAAAAACTCAAACCCACACCGTCTCCTGCCAGTTTTCCACATGACCCCTTGTTAAACATGGTAAGGACAGAAAACCTTAAGCAGGAGGGACACGTTCCACACCAGACTAAACCATTACGAAAAAATAGCACAATTTTAAGTAGATCACATTTTATATTGCTATACTTAATTAATCCCTAAACTGTTTCCCCAAACCTTTCTCAAGTAATACTTGCTTTACTTTCTTCTTATTTTGGCTCCACAAAGATTGAATTTTCTGATGATCCTGTCACAGGAAAAGATTGATGACTTGGTGACATCTGCTCGTTTGCCCATGTACCGAGCCCCGCCAGCAGGCAGCCATGTAACCTGGGAACACACCTGAAACAAGTTGTCTGTACAATTTTATTCACCACTCGCAGTTACATTTACGAGCTGTCCCGTACAAGTCAAGCGGTTTCCAGAATGAACTCTACCAGAGCTGCAAAAATTATTCTCTTCTCTATACACGTCACCAGCTTCAGAATTCACTTCTGTACACAGCTGCTGACTATATTTAACAAAATTTCACTATTTTTTGGCTCTGAGGATGGCCACAAAGGCAACTCGATCATTTTCTCCCATCGGAATCAAGACAAAGTTCTTGTCCCTCCCTCCCTTCCCGGCTGAAGCTCTTCATGGCTTTGTTTTGGGATTCAAACACAGACTAACGCTACCACACCCCAGCTGTTTTAGCAACCAAGGGAAAAAATATTGAGCAAGAACATCTTGTAACATTTCAAGCCACGTTCCGCTGTAGATGTGCCTGCTCGTGAGCATAAATATTGAAATATTATCCAGCAATAACGTACATAAAAAGCACACGCCATTTATTTAACATGAAATGAACTTCGACAAACACAAGACAGTCAACTGACAAGAAACACGAGCAAGGTAGGAGTGGTGAGCCAGAGCTGTTCAGAGAAGAGCACACATTTGACAAGAGTCCAGAGGAAGGATATGAAACAAAAATATTGCTCTAAAAGTACAGTTTTAAGCGCTTCCAAAAGGCTAGAGAAAAATATATACATTCAAAATGTAACTGTTACAACTTTCTGAATGGCGGCTCTGGGACTCGAGCACTTCTGAAGAGAAATCCTCATCCCCAGGAGAGGGCAGGAGACCTGTACGCAGAAGGAATCACCATAAAATCCCGGCCCTGCTGAAATATGCGGCGATTCTCAGAGTGAAATCAGCAGGGCAAGAAAGTCAGTGTTTCAGAGATGTGTTTCTTCCCCCTGTCGGCCAAGCCTGCCTTCCTCAGTGCCCTAGTGCCACAGAGGTAACAGTAACGATGTCATTCAAGCCATGACATTTCCTCCTTAATCACTCTAAAAAAGATACTGCAAATCTGTTCTGGTGCTGGAGTTAGCTATGGAACCCACGCTCTGCGTGGCTGCGTTCAGCCACTCAGACAGGCTTATTTAACATTTACCTTGCACCAACTCATCAGTCTCTTCTCCTTTTATTTTCAAACCCTTCCAAAGCCCCAAGGCTCACGGCAAGGCAACACACTCAGAAAATCAAGCACGTGGGATCTCCAAATTGCTCTCTAGCCCCTCAAATAGTTTAAGAACGGCCAGGAACAGTCTAAAAGCACCATAACCTTGAACACGAAGATAAGCCAGACGAGCTAGCTGAAAGTTGTCCAACATGAAACACTGAAAACCTCAGTACTTTACGGTGCAGCTCCACCAGCAACCGCACAGTAAACGCTGACGTGGATTTGTTGCATGACAGCAAGTTTCCAATCCTATCATGATATGAAGTAACTGAATCCAACCAAAATGAAGCAAGCCCAGCAAGGCGAAGGCACACGCACGTGGTTACCAGAGCTGCGGTAACCTGGTTGCATAGATACACCGTTATGTGTTTGTGACACTGCTCAGAAGGAGCTTGGGGAAAAATAAATGTCGTGTATAGCCCCTTTTCTAAGATGTAATGGTAATAATCTGAAAGGATTTGCTGAAAGGATGTGGTTTTTAAACAACTTCCCCTTTCTCCCATTTACAGGAGGAACATTTAAAGTCTTTACAGAAAGCTGCATTGGAAAGAAATGTAAATAAGTGAAAAGATCACATTTGAAACTAATTGTTTTAGTTTGGGCTGCCAGCATGAGGCAGACAACTCCACATCATTGGAGGTTGTTTTGTCTGTCTTTATTTCCATTTTTACAGTAGCCTCGAGTACTTCAGTACCTAATATCCTGCTCAACCTTCAAAGGGGTTTGAGTAACATTCAAAATATAGTTTGAAACTACGCTAAAATGTTTCAGTTTTGCACATTGCCACTGAAAAAGTTCTGCTTGGCTAAAAAAGCCGAGTGGGTTTTTTTCTTAAATACTGGAAAAACCCTCATGATCCTGAACACCAGTGAATGAAGAACTAATTCAATCTAGTGCTTCCCACCTTCCCTCACCCCTACAAAGGCAAAACAAAAAACCAAGCCCAGAAAGAGATTTTTAACGTCATTGTTGATCACGACACATCACAAGTAGGCTCAGCTACAAATTTCTACAACCATTTCCTTACTTCACAAGCGCAGCAAGAGTTGGAAGCTACTGAGAGCAGCTGGTGGATTCTCTTCCTGTGCAGAAACAGAAAGGGATCACCACAAACTCGCTTCTCCATACATCCGCAACGTGACAAATCGTGTTATTTTATCTGCGGAGAGCAACATTACACCTTGATAAGGTAAAGTAGCTGTTCCTAATCCAACACAACCCGCCCCTGCCTGAGCTGGCCTGCACTACTCACCCACTTCTCACCTGCTGTGGGGAAGAAAAGCTCCTCTCAGCGAGCGAGAAAAAACAGAGCTGGGAGTCCTCAAAGGAGGACTGAAGATCTGAAGCTAAGCAAGAGCACGTCTGTACTTTTCATACGTGGAAGAGCACTGAAGTGTAGAAAACCATCACCAGACTCGTCCTTACGTACAAAAAAGTAACTAAAAGCAAAGACAGCAAGAAGGAATGAAGAGAAGCAGGTATCAGTTACTTCACACACAGTCTGAACCTCCAGAAACGGGTAGGGCGAGGTCACTCCCTGCTATCAGGAACTAGCTGTGACGCTGGTAGAACAGAGGGAGGTGCGAGTGGCACACCCGGCTGCCCTCCGAACACCGAGAGGAAAGCACAACGGGGAAGCTACGACACTCGACATTCAGCAACGAGCAAGCTGCAACACTAAACACACCTCATAAAGAGTTGAAAAATAGATTTTATTCCTCCTGTACGGAAGCGATGACACCGTACAAGTTCCCAATTGTATGAAAACAGCTTTTGATAACTCATTTTTTTGAACTCAACCACTCATTTCAGCACAATTTACCCTAGCTTTAAAAGACTAAAAAAGCCTCAGATTGCAGTGCACTCATTTAACAAGCACACTTCCCATGAAGTCCACGCTGTTCACCTTGGCATGTTCCAGGAGTTTGGCCGTGCATGGAAGTTATCTACAACAATCACCTGAACTGAACACGTCAGTTCTCCAACCATAAAGAGTTCTCATAATTTAAAAAACAAAACAAAACAAAAAACAACTTCATAATTTAAAATATATATCAATGCCACTCTGCTTTGCCTTCAGCTAGAATGTACCAACATCGCTAGCTGGCTTGGAATATCAACTTGATTTTGTGAAAAAAAGCTTGCAAAAATATATCGACTTCAAAATGTACAGAAAAAGACATTAGAGAGCTGATATTTGGGGGGTTACTTAATGTGTTTTAGAAAGACGAGCAAGCTTGGAGTGAAGTACCCTATGTTACAACTAGTCAGACGCCTAAAGCCAGACATGTACACCTCTCTAGTGTATTGAAGGGGTAGTTACACGAAGGGTCTTTGGGAAGCATGTACAAAGAACCGTCGCTTGTATTAACCTAAACTTGATCACGTAGGCGGGCCAGTCGCTGCGACAGCTCATCCTGCAGAACGGCAAAACACAAAAGAAAGCAGCTATCAGCAAGAGGAACATGAATTTCTGCAGAGTTCTGCAAAGGTCAAGCAATCTCCTGTCTGGACGGTATGAAATTAGCTCAAGAAGTCTTATTAGGATTTGCTTAAGACCTCAGGAATGGCTGTACCAGGCCAGGTCAGAGGTCCGTCCAGCTCTCCTATCTCCAGTGGACACCTAGGAAGGAGTTTCAGAACACAGCAAGTAGAGATAAGGTAGGTTTGAGGTTTTTTGGGTCTTCTCAATATATCATCTCTGCAAGTGCAAATCAGCTCTTACAGAACCGCATCCTTATTTGGCTGCGGCTCTGAGCGACCACTGGTTTAGGGGGCTTGCTATAAGGTGAAATGGAACTTCTCAAAGAATATGGAATACTTGGGGCTTCCCAAACATTGGTCAGTTAAGATGAGGCTCCCTAAAGCCTTCTCCACAAAGATGGGATGACAGAAATAAACTGTTCTCTTTCCATTCCCTCAAATATATTCCCCTAGAACGTGAGAAGCAAAAAATCTGGGCAACCTCGACATCAGAATCTGTTCAGGCACAAGAAATTCTCAGCTATCCATCTAGAGCAAATGTGGAATCCTTGGCGCCAATACCTTAAGACCTTTCACACTTTAAAAGGAAAAAAAAAACCCCAAAGGCCCCATATGCGCTACGGGAAATGGCTGGATTTGTTACATCTGGAAAAGGCAGGAGAATGAACCGCTTGGAACCCTGACAGAACCATGCAAAAATACACCCCAAACACCTGAACTTTCTGGATTTACTAAGCACACAAGAACTGTTAAAATTATTTGGATTGCAAGACTGTTTTAACTACACACTATTTTTTCTAATTACAATTTAGCAAGTTGTGACCAAGTGAAGCATTGATTCTCACACCACATTTCTCTAGAGATTGAATTGAATGTTTACCTGTTCTGCTGAGGCAACACTTGTACCAACAGAACCCGTCTGTCCTTGAGGTAGTTCCATGTTCAGATCAAGACTACGAGGAGAAAACAAAAGCCACAAGTCAGACATAGGTGGCTCAAGGAATGAGCACAATAATTAGCAAGCAAATTATGATGAGAATGATGTCTAGAGGTGAAAGGAATAGGGTGATTCTTCTCTGTTTCCAAGAGACAGACACATATGAAACAAGGGGTTCTGAGCTTCCAGGTAACCAGGAAGGGTGGCTGGAACCAAAACTTATTCAAGAAATAGTGACTGAGGATGTTACCTACCCTGCTTCATCTGCCATTTCCTGTAGGAGCATATCCACTTGGTTCTGGAGAAAAGAAAATAAAATCGATTGTTGCATACTGTAGTTTATGAGAACTTCTTCTGTTAGATCTCGAGGGAACAGAAATCCCCAAACTCATCCACAGGTAAATGCTTTTACCAGAACATTTCTGTGCTTAACCACCAGAGGGCCATGCATGAACTCAAAAATAACCCGTAGAGGTGCTCAGCCTGTTAAAATGCTATTAATTGAACTCCAGCTTCTGAAATAACTTCTAAAGAACTGAATTCATCTGAACATAAACCCCCAAACATACACTTGAATATTTCAGGTGTTGGTTATTAGCTACTAAAACATTGTTTTGCGTAATGTGGAAAAAAGCCCATCTCCAATAGATCTGGTTTATTGGATTTGCATTTATTTATAGGTTTGGTTTATTGGTTTATTATTGGTTTATTTTATTTACAAAGCACTATCTCCAGTGCATTTCCCTCTCTGTCAAGATTTCTGTTGGAATAGCACAAGGGGACAGGTTCTGAACTATGTCGGGTGTTGCTTAAAGATTTATTTTAGTAAACACAGTTCCCTAAATTGAAAGTAGGTCATTAACACCCTTGCCATTGCACATACTGCTACTAATTTGGTGGTGACTAATGTCATTTTGATAACACCAGTGAACTACCGATTTTCCTCACAGCATATTCTGCTTTGACAATTAATCCTGGTTCAGAAGTTCATTAAGAACTCATCAAAATGCCGTTTATTCAGTAAGAGGGTTGAAGTTTAAGACATACTACAAAATAAACCCTCCTGTAAGAGTGAAAATACATACATGCGATCCTCTGAACTTGTGCTTGGAATTTGAAATAGTTCCATGCCAAAGAAGCACAAAGCTGTCTTGGGTTTGGCTGGGCAGGAGTCAGTGTCCCCAGAGCTTGATAAGNCTTAGCCAAGGTTAACCCACCACAAAAGCCAAGAGTGAAAAGGCTCCAGTTGCTGCTGTGTCTCAAAGTAGACAGAAAGAAGAGAATCAGACATTTCCATACAATTTAAGACACAACATTTAACATGTTTAAAAAAAAAACCCCAAACCCACAGCTATTCTTACCTGTGGCGTTGTTAGCGTAGTAGTGTTGCTCATTGTGTCTTCCATCTGTTGTGTCTGAACATCTAGTGTTTCAAACTGATGCTCAAATTTATCCATTAGTGCAGAGATCTGTAAAAAAATACCAATTAGATCAATGATTGGCGGATAATGGTAGAGAAACACACCTCAACAGGCAAAACCAGAACCCCACTCCAAGGGCAATTAACACTTGTGTCTGTTACCCTTTTTGATTTTGATTGGCAACTCCAAGCAAAGTCTATTTACCTTTTCCAAGTTCATGCTCTTCAGCGTGGCATCCATAGACTTAACTACTCCGGCCATCGACTTTGTCACCTGAAACAAGGTGAGGAAAATTATGACAAAGAAAGAAACGTGAGTGGGTTCTTACCAAGCTCTTCTCTCTACCCACAGCGCTTCCATAGTATCAGACAGTAGGGCACGCACTCTGGCCATCCAGAATGCTGCTTTTTTATACCTCCTAGGATTTCAAAGTCTCTAAGGTAACTCAACCACTTGAAGTACCCATTCTGCGCTGAAATCCACTAAAAACTGAGGAGCTCGTTACAGACAGAATGAAGTCACTTCTAAGAAGACTGGAGGTCTCATCCTTGCAGCAGGTCGGTGAAAACAGGCTTACCTTGCCCATTGTCACTGCAGTCTGAACTCTGGCTGCTACAGCATCGACCCTGGCGCTCATGCGCAAGAAATTGATGGCTTGGTTCTTCTGGCGGATGGCGTTTTCCGCGTGTATCCGCGCTACTTCCATGTTACCTTTCTGAATCGCCTGGTGAAACAAGAAAACCAAATGAGAAGAAAAAGTATTTTAAGCTTCCCTGCTCTTGCAAACACCGTTTCTGAACAGTCCGTTTCGTTTCTGAAATAAGCATCAACTCGTCGCAGTATCTTTTCTATTAAAAGAGAAAATAAACCCTTCCCTCCTGCCCCAATAGTTCCCAAACTTTTTCAACAGTGAGCCCCTACTTTCTTCCCAAGGAGGGAATCTAGGCCACATTTCAAGCAGAAGGTTGTACAGAGCTACACAAACATCATTTTCTCATTCCTAAACATCTTTTCAGTATCAAGACCCAAACAGATACAGTTGGTATGGCTGGATCTCACTGACTGAAGTCAAATCAATTTAGTCCCTCTCTTTACTTCAAGGACTCAGAAACTATTTTGAAATTCCTCCTCCTAAGCCCTTTCACTAAAAGAAACATCAAGATTAAACATGTTTAACTCTGAGAACAACAGTCTGGAACAAAATACATACAAGACAATCTTCCTAGGAAGACAATGCCACAAGCTGGACAGGAGGACACACAAGAATGTACCCTCACATTTATTAAGAAGTACGGGAAGATTTATAGTCATATTTTTTAAATCACAAGCACCTACCACAGTATTACTAGTGTGCATACCAGGAAAATGGAAAAACATTCGATATTCTCCTGCTGTAATATGTAAACAACAGATCTAAAGAGGTTGGTTCAGACTCGCTGCTCACCTTCTTAATTTTAGCTTTCTCAGCCTTTTCTTCTTTGTCGCATTTTTTTGAGTTCCTGTTGAGCTCCTTCGCAGCAAACTTCAAGTTAAAGAGATGTTCTGTAGTGCAAGTTAAGGCTTCAAAAGCAGGATTGATCCTTTCATTGTGGTATTTCGCTCTCGCGTTTGAAGTGCTACCAAACCTGGTGGCAGCACTTCCCCATCAGCGGCATCAAAACTTGAAACATGTTATTGAAGGAAGCCCTCAAAAGTCACGCAATGAGGAGACCTACTGAGCTGCTTTACAACTCTATTGTCGCTTATCATCTGGGCTCTAAAATTTAAGGCTGTAAAAAATCAGTTCGGGTCCCAAATTGGCTCCATTTAACATCAAACCTAGTTCAGTAACAAATTAAACCTCTCGCAAGAGGAGCTGAACGTCTCCCTCTGCCAGCTACTTTCACTCGCACCCCCAGAGTCCTTAATTCACAGTGAAATCCAAGTGCAGTTCACTGGCCTGCCCGGAACCTCCCCATCTGAGAAAAAAAAAACACTGAGGAAGAACAAAACAAATTAGCAGCGTAATAGCAAACCGGCTCGGCTGGCAGACTGGGAGGCAGGGCTGCCCTTTGAAGCCACAGCATGATCTTGGGTTTAAATTGCTCATGCTGCTCCTTCCCAGAGCAGCCGCCCAGCCTGGGGTCATGTGAGCGATTCTGGGGTCCCCAACAGCTCCATCATCTGACTTTGGAGGAAAGAATGCTTAAGCCAGCAAGAGAAAGATTTCTTAAACAGAAAACTCAGTCTTGCTTAAGCTGAAAGGTCTAAGAAGACAGTTGAACAAGCCTTCAGAGTGACTTAGAATGCTTGCATCAAACCATCACCGACAGAGAATAAAGTATGTGCTGTACAAATAGCAATTAACCCCCCCATTCCTAAAATGCTGTTGATCAAAGCTTCCAAACAATATCAGTCTCAAATAAAATTAAAGTAAAAACCTTTACAGGCTTCTCTCATGCCACTTTTTGATGTCCCAAGAGGAAGATGCAGCATGCTCTAAGATGCTGAGCAGACAAGCAGAAGCAGATAAAGCTGAACACAATTTGCTACTTGAGGTTTCTTTAATATTTCACGTACGTAGATTATTCCAGAACTGTTTTTTAATTCCTTTAAAGCCCAGCCATGCAGCTTAGAGCTCTGACAGCAACCTGAAGGCATTAGGAAGTCGGCTGATGGAGTTGTTATCCTATCCTGCAAGCATCACAAGCAGGCTGTGCCTATACATTGAGGATATCTATTAAGGTAGCTACCAGTAATGCTAAAATTTCTGCTTGTATTTATATTTCCTTGCTCTTAAATCTTGGCCATCAGCCCTTTTAGCAGCAATAAGTGTCTTATATCGAGCTGCAGACGGGGTAATTTACCACAGCAGGAACATACCTGCAGGTTCACTATCCTTCAGGTCAGAGACCAGAACAACCAGCTAAAATGTGACATCATCTATTTACACCAGCTGCACGGAAACGGCTTATTTTGAACGAACTTCCTCAGTTACTCACTTGAGGCATCTGCCTTTGGCTTTGAAACAGCTCACCCCACCACCTCCACAACGAGCACACACTCACTCCTCCCTGGAAGCGTCTTTCTCAATAACATAACCAAAGTGAAACTGAACTTCCACCGTCACCCGTCGCTCAAGCACACCGAGACCTCCGTCACCTTTAGGGCTTTTTATTTTTTTACCCCTGCACATTAAGAGATAGCTTGACAACGCAAGGAAGTTCACATTCGCTCAAAAGGGTTTTCTCCGCGTGTAACTTGTTTTCAACACCAGCAAAGACAGCCGGGTTTGCTCAGCTGACCAGCCAGCCCTTGCTGACATCACTCCAGTCCACACCCAGTGCCGGATGTATCACAGAAATAGAATCACAGAAACATTCAGGTTGGAAAAGACCTAGAAGATCATCCAGTCCAACCTTTAACCCTACTCTTATCTTTTTCACCCCTAAAACACATCCCTAAGCACCTCATCTATACGACTTTTAAACACATCAGGGGATGGCGACTCATCCCCCTCCCTGGGCAGCCCATTCCAAAGCTTTACAAGCCTTTCGGAGAATTTTTTTTCTGAACGTCCTGCCTAAACAGGGAGGTGGTTGAGTCACCATCCCCTGAAGTGTTTAAAGGGCGTATATATGAGATGCTTAGGGATATGTCTTAGGGATGATAAAGATTAGAGTTAAAGGTTGGGCTGGATGAGCTTATAGGTCTTTTCCAACTTAGGTGATACTGCAAACCTCCCTTGGTGCAGCTTTAGGGCTGTTCCCTCTTGTCATTGTTTACTTGTGAGACCAGCACCTACCTCTCTACAATACCCTTTCAGATAGCTGTAGCTAGCGTGTATGGCACACCAGGTCTCCCTGGGGCACAACCTCCACTATTTTACACTGTAAATCGCTTTTTCTGCCTCAGAAACCCGGGCTGTCCCTCCGTGCACCACCGCCCTGGGGATGCTGACATCACCTTCCCCCCTTCACCTTCCTTCAGCAACAGAAACTCGGCTCCCCATTCCCTTCTCCCCGCACACATGTACGGCAGACAACCCCAAACGCAGCCGGTGACACTCAAACCCTCCTCCTCGTCCCGGCTCAGGCGCTCTGAAGCAAAACGCAGCCCCTGACACCCCCCTGCCCCCAGTGCCGGGCTCCGGGAAGGAAGGGCCCGGCTGCCTCCTGCCGCCTGCCCACCGCCACTCGGGGCTCAGGCCTCGCACGGCGGCGGCAGGACCGAGCCCGGAGGCTCCAGGATGGAGCCCAAAGGCTCCAGCCTCGAGCCCAGAGGCTCCAGGGCCGAGCCCAGAGGCTCCAGCCCCGGCCCCGGAGGCTCCGGTCCTGCCGAGGCCCAGCTCGGGCCTCCCCGCGGCCTCCCCCAGCCCAGCGGCGAGGCCTCCGCGGCCTCCTCCGGCGCACCCACAGCACCCCCCGCTTCCCGACCCGCCCCGAGGATACTCTCCATGTTGGCCATGTCGGCTCCCGCGGCCGGCCCGGGCAGAGGGAAGGGCGCAGGGCCGGCTCTCGTCGCCTCCTCGCTCGGTGCTGGCGGCGGCTGCTCCGCCGGCCCCGCCCCGCTCCGCGCAGCCGCGGTTGGGCTCCCTCAGGCCGCTGCTGCTGAGGAACAGGGCGAGGGGAGCCCACCAGGGGAGGTTTAGCAGCAGGTTCTTCCCCACAAGGGTTCCCCAGGCCTGTCCCAGGCTGCCCAGGGCAGGGGTGGAGTGCCCCTGATCCCTGGAGGGGTTTCCAAGCCGTGGAGATGTGGTGCTGAGGGACACGGGGCAGTGGTGCCCTGGCAGTGCTGGGGGAACGGGTGAACTTAAGGATCTTAAAGGTCTCTTCCAACCTTGGCTTTGGCCGCTGTGCTTCCACAAACCTGGATGCAACAGCAGAGAGAAGAGGCTTCCTCCGGTGGCAATTTTAGAATAAATCATAGAACCATTGAGGTTGGAAAAGACCCTTGGGATCATCGAGTCCAACCACCAACCCTGCTCTGCAAAGTTCACCCCTAAGCCATATCCTCAACACCACATCTAAACGGCCTTTAAACATATCCAGGG
>WEIS01018726.1:1011-15273 GCA_013389965.1 Todus mexicanus | reverse complement strand
TGAGAAGGTGTCAGGTGGCAATCTCTTTTGCCTCTCCAGCTCTGGAGTTTACATGCATCTTGTATATCATCCTGCTTGACACCGTATTGAAGGCTTGCAAATTGCTCATTCTGTGCATGCAGTTGCTCAACATTTTTTGTAAGAACTGGGAATGTGCAGATCTCCCTAGGCTAGAAACACCAAGCACTAGTGATGCCTTGGGAGCTTAATGGAGGCCAGGCATAGGTTCCAGTGAGCAGGAATGGATACCACTGGCAGGGTATAGACCCAGTGGTGTTTCTGAGGCACAAGAGCCCCATGCATGCTAGGAAAAACAGATGAATTGTACAAGTTCATGCAGCTAGATTCACCAGGTCTGTGTGGAATTATTCCATATTCTCAGAAGATATCTATAGATTTTGTCAAGCATGTAGCCTACAATCTCTCTTTGGACTGAAAAGAAGACCTACACAGGATGCTTACTGCAACTCTTGTATCAGTCCTTAGATATTCATGAGAATTCCAATGAGTTTGTAAAGGCACAGCATGTTGTTCACGTCCATCCTGAAGCAGAGCAAACCAGTGGACACTGAGGCCTAAAAAACACTATGAGCAAAAGGTCAACACCTGGGACATCTCCTTCCTGTAACTTCTTCAAAGAGCAGCCACACTACAACAAAATGTCAGCTCACCTGCAGATTCTGCATCCAGCCTCCTTAACACAAGTACATACAAGCTCCTTCTCTCACCCCATCCTTGCTGTCTTTCAGAACACCCAAGTCCTAAGGACCAAGCATGGATCCCCACTCACATCCTTTCTAATTACCAAGATTGTTCCTCTTCAGTGAATTGTCCCTAAGCCCTAGTATTGTTTGGTGTCTCATATCAAATCAATCCCACGAATTGCACCATTCTAACCTAAGCTAAGAGGCCCTGAAGACTCTTGCACTTGCTCTCCCCTAACTCTGCTTGTGGTGATGCTAAACCACAGGGTAAGTGTCCAACCTCATTCTACTGCTGAGTCAACCTGCTCAGATCAGCTGATTTTATCCTGGACTCAGATATAAATGGGAGTCTAGCAAGTGGTGTGGACATGACACTGATTTTGGAAAGCAGATGACTGTGAGGTAGACACACTGACAGGGATGTGTATGGACAAAAGGAGCGCACTGGAGACCTGTACATGCTCATTTGTCTTTACCTGCAGGGTGTAAACACCAAGTGGGTTGGCATCTGAGAGGAGGAGGCCAGAAGAATCAGCGGCAGATACACACATTTAAAACACTTTTCATTGCGGAAGTTACAGCAAGTGAACTGTAATGCCAAATTTTCAAATACTCGTGATATCAAATGATAAACGTGTTTCTTACAAGAACGAAATACGAACCAATATTTCAAAGAGGTGACCTCTTTTTAAAGTGGTTTTTCCTTTGGTTAAGTGTGTAAAACATTTGGCACCATCAAGTGGTGAAACGGTGTACTGCTTATTCATAAAAAAGGAACAATTCTGTAGCTTTATATTAGAAAGGAGCCTAAGGAAATCTTTGAGTACATTTTATTGAGGTTATTTGAAAAAGTTCTTGGGGTTTTGTCAGGAAAAGTAGTAGATTTAAATGGTTGTGTTTCCAGCAAATCTAACTGGGATTAATCTTTCTTTCAGCTTGAATATATGATAGTAATCAATGCTGATATTGTTCAGTCCGAAGAACTAAGGTTGGTCAACATGGAAAGAAGGTTCATTTTAGGATAAAAGCTGGAAGATACTTTCTTGGTTATTCTCCTTTCTTTGTGAAGCCTTAAAATGTTTGTTATATAAAATGCGTGCAGAACTAGTAACCTTCATTGTTACTAGGTTTCCTTAGTTTTCCTTGATGGCCATTGAATGGGTTTGAATGGGGCCAGCCACTGGTCAAGGTGATCTGCAAAAGATACAACTGTAGACACACAAAATGAGTGCAAATGAAATACACAATTTAAAAGAGCACAATTAATTTGGCTTTTAAAGAATAACAACAACAAAGTCCTTTGCTAGGCCAAACCCTCTTCTGCAGTCTGAAGAGCTTTTAAATTATGCGGTAATCATGCATCATTTCAATTAGTACCAGCCTTGGTACAGATAACGCTTAATATATGCATAACTTGATTAAAGAAATAATTGACCTACCTATGGGGCAAAATGATCTATAATTATCCTGGTTGATTGTTACATAAATGTTTGTAATTTTGTCAGTGTGTGCTTATCAAATAAGGATTTAAAAAAAAAAAGGCCTTTTTGTTTAAAAGATAAAAACAAAAATAAAAACCATGCTCCCATCAAAATATTTTTTTTTAAAATCAAAAATTTATTATAATGAGAAGCATACTGTAGTGGATGAGATCACAGAACCGAAGAGAAAGAAGAGACAGGCTGATGAGCTGATCTCTGAGAAAGCAATGGCGATAATTTGTACCAGGCAGGAATTAAAAGAGCAGCAAACTAACCTGAATAACAGTGAACAGAAAATCCTTATGTTACAGTGAAAGGCATTTTTCCTCATATCACTGAATAACTCAAAGCATTTATTTGGATTGCATCCTCACATTTATCTGAGGAGAAGTATTTGATGCAGAAAGTATTTCTTCATGTTGCTGTGGATACAGAAGGTGGAATTCACCTTAGGAGAAAAGGAGATTATCACTGTCACAGTTCAAATTCCTTTTTCTCCATCTGCCTTTTAGTAACAGATGAAGACTTAATTCTCTACTGTTTGCTTGAAATCAGTGTTAACTGAGTCTAGGATTCTGATAATAGGAGGTGGAGAATGTGTGCAGATTCTGGTAGGCTCCTTGCAAGTCAGGACATTCAGCATCTTCCAGCATCCATAGCTTGTAATGTTACACTTTTCATATATCTCTTGGACTTCTAAAAAGGAGCAGGGAAATTTGAAGGGCCTTTGTGAGATCAAGTTGCATGCAGAAAAAATCCTCCAAATTACTTTTCTGAATACTGGATACACTTGACCGCAGTAGTGTGTCCAGTGTCAGGAAAGGAGAATATGGTCAGAGAGATTGGTGATTCTAGCAGTAGGCAGAAGTTCAGAAAACCTCTCTCTCAGTTTTTCCCCAGTGTTAGATGCTAGAAGCTCAAATACAAATGAAGAGAGATACGTGGTGCTTAATAAAATTACACTTCTTAATGATTAATGATGACCAAAATATACAAGGGTGCCTCTGTTAAAGTGTCACAGAAGAAGGGCAGACAGACAGACACCTTTCAAAGAACACTGGGAGCAGAGAGAAGGGAAACACACCGAGTTTTATGAAGCCTATAATTCTTTTGTATAATTCCCATGTATAGACCTCAGCTACTTGTCATAAGAGCATGACTGATAGTAGCAGTCTGTCATCCTCCAAAACGCATCACTTAGCAGGGAAGAGGAGGGACTGCTGCAGGTTTCGTTGTCAGCAGTGAAGATGATGGGGGCAATGACAGCACAGTGCTCTGCAGGCAGAGGTGTCCTAGCTCTACCCAAATGCCAAGCCAGCTCCAAAATGGGAGCCATGTACCCCAATGTTAACTCAGCACTGAATCGAAGCTGACGTAGTTTGCCTTCAGCTCAGCTTTCTGGCTGGGGCTCTGTGGGGAGCTGGCTCATGTCCCTCTGGGGTGGAGCGCAGGCAGATTGCGCTGGAAGGCAAACTGCTTTTCAAGCCACCTCAGAAAGCTGTTGCAGGCATACTCTGAGTAATGGAGTGCTTCATTTCAGGCCTTTGAGAGGAGTTTGCTATACGGATCACAAATCCTTCAGCTTAATCCTCGTGTCATCTTGACTCTCCCTGAATTTAGAATTTTCAACACCAAAGGAGCCTGCAGGTGTCATTTTACCACACTGATAAAGCCATGGCTTAACAAACAGAACTTGCTTTGAGAAAAAAGCAAAAGTGCACAGGCACATCAAAAAAAGGACTATGTAGTCTGTGATTTAATTGTATTTATAAATAATGTGAAAAATGAGGAACCATTAGGGACTTGCTCTCTTTTAACCGTTCGTTATTAAGCAGAAGAAGAAATCAGAATGTGGCAAAATTTCAGTAAGTAAGCTACCTCTTTTCCCAGAGTTCCAGCATCCCAAATTAGTGGCATGTCTTACAGGTAAGCTATCAGTTATGCAAATCTGAATCCTCATGTCAATGTTATTTTGCATCCTTGTATGTGTACCATTACCAAGCTAAAGCAATATGCAGACCAATGAACAGCCACAGAGCAACCACTTTCTAAAAAGAGAAGAGAGGTTCTGAAACTGCGAATGGCTGTGCCTCATATAGAAAAGGCAATATTTTTTAAAAATACTGATGGTTTCAGAGCAGATAACATGCTGATAAACCAAATCACTTGATTTGGCTTATGGTAGTTGGGATTTTGAGGGCACAATTCTAGTCTCATTCATTGGTTGTATTTCTGGTAGATTGAGGTCACCCTGACTGGGCACTCAGTTCTCTGAATGCACTCTGCTCATCATGATGGATTGCTGACAGTATTTCCTTATTCGCTTTTTTTTTAAAGACAAAAAATTATGAAGCTTTATTCCCATGTTTGCTCATTTTGTGATTGATTCTGCAGAGGCACCTTTTCTACTGTCAACCCCTTTTTAAGAAATGCTATTTTTTTCCACTATTTTAGAAGAATCAGTCTCAAGTGTTCTGCATAAATTAGAAAATCTGATCTTTTAGTGAAGTGTGATTCATATCTTTGCATCATTATGCTAAATGAATGCATATGTAAGGACATACATGGAGTTTATATATAACCTCTTTTTTCCTGTTGGTTATATTTATTTGTTAAAGAATTACATTTTTCATTTGGTGATCTAGATAATAAATAGGCAGGAATGTTGTCAGGTTGGTTAAGTCACTCCCAGTCATGTGCGCTTCCACTTCAGTCTGGGACATGCAGGATTTAAGCCCTAGAAATGGGCATTATGTCTAGCAGAACGGTAATAATTAAATGTGCTGGTCTTTCCATCAGGATCAAGAGCACTTCAAAGAGAGAACTCCTTTAATAGGTTGAATTAAATGCTTCTCAGCAATAGTTTATGTACCAGCTTCCTAGTGCATACATAGATGAATGCTTTCTAATCCAATAAAGAGTTCAAGAAGTCCCAGTCAAGAATTCTACTTCAGAGCTACATATGAACAATAAATTCTACCCTTGCTTTTTGGATAGTTTCTTTCTTTTTGGATTTAAAGAAAACATTCTAAGAAGACACAAGTAACCACATCATCTGAGTTAAAATTGAATTGCATTGGATCTGTCATGATTATCGGTTTTCACCCATTAAAATTTTGTCATAGTATAGATTCACCAAGTTGACTTTCTTAATTAAGCATCACTTTGCAGTATTTGTCAAAACTGACAGTTTATTGTACAGAAAGATGGGCACAAAAATGAGATAAATGGACAGAGGTGGACTGAAAACTGGCTGAACTACTGGGTTCAAAGTGCTGTGATCAGCAACATGAAGCTCATCTGGAGGCCAGTTGCTAGTAGTGTACTGGGATGCATGGGGCAGAGAGGTGCCAACAGGCCAAGAGGAGTGATCATTCCCCTGTGTTCAGCACTGATGAGGTCACACCTGGAGCGCTGGGTCCAGTTCTGGGCAGCAGTGGGCCGTGGACATGATTGATTGTTATTTGAGAAAAGGCTGAGAACACTGGGACTGTTTAGCCTAGAGGATCAGGAGGAATCTTATCACTGGCTATGAACACCTGAGGTTTGCAGTATTACTGGAGCAACCTCTGGGCTTAGCGTGGTGCTGTGAGACATAAGCAATGCTGTCCTCAAAACTGGAAAACCCAAACAAAATGTTGACGAAGAACATGTGCATGGGGACAACAGAGAGGATCTCCAAAGGGATTCCAAAAACAGACCACGTGAAACAGAGGAACCAGCTAATGGACCTGTGAACCAGAAATTACAATTTAAGTCTAACAGAGGATAATTGATTGGGGGAACCTCTCTGCCCACAGCTCTGGAGAAACTTAGAGCTACCTGTGAGTGTATTACAGGGTGCAGGCTAAGGTCGTGTGTCTTTATCCTCTGGTCAATACCCTTGTACAAAGTTTTTGTCTGCATGAATTAAATCAGTTTTCCAGTGTTTCATTTCTGATGGGTGTAGTAACAATGTTCAGTAGACACGGTTATGCCACTACTTCTGAAGAAAGCTAATTGCTATGCTCTTGGGGAGGTGGAAAGTTTTGGGGGTATGAAGCCACTTTTTGAAGCTGCTAAAAGGCTAAGTGGTGGTCTGAACAAAAGCCTAGTGGCAGCTTGGCGTATCAAACCAGGACAATTACAGATTGCACAAGGTAGCAAGATTGTCCTTTAAAAGAGGTTATTGTATCAGGGGTAGATGCCCAATGGCAGACAGACCTGGTAAATATGCAACACAACATTGCATTAAGTATATCTTCACAGTGACTTGATCTACAGATGTTTAGCTCACATCTAGCTGCGCAGAGCAGGGTTCTGCTGTTTGAAAACAGAACATCTACATTTAGCCCATACCTAGGGCAAAAACTACATCAATTGCTCCATCACCTAGCAGAGAAGGGGGATCAGGAAAAGGAGAGGAGATCCACAGACTAAAATGAAAACAGGGTTAATGAAACAGTGAAATGCCAAAGTTATACTCAGCCCAGCAAATGTATAGTTGTCAGAATAAACGGGACTGAAATTCTCAGCAGTAAAATGGGAAACGAGACCCTCCGGGGATGGGGAGAAGTAAGAGAAGAAAAGTGAGAAGCAGAATCAGGACAAACCCATGAAGAAAGAACCTTTGTTCTCAAACCTCCCACTTTATACTTAGCATGACATTGATGGTCTGGGATACACCTGTGAGCCAACTTGAGTCAGCTGCCCTAACTGACTCCGGACTGCGAATGGCCTGCAGACCGTGGCACGCCTGTGATTCCGCCCCAGTGAAACCAGGACACAAGGGTTGCCCTGTCACTTCAGGTATGGCAAGGCGTCTCACCTGGCCTGGAGGTGCTGCTCCAGAGCAGTGCGAGCTTGACACAGGCTGTGCTGCACCTCTCTGCATTATTGAAATGTCTCAGACTCCTCAGAAACTCCCAGGCGACGCTAGATGTTTGTCTGTAGGTAATTATTCAAGTGCTTAAAGTTAAATGTCTAGTAGTAGTTTAGATATCCTAGAGTATCCTGCCTGTCCCAATATGCCACTTCACAGATCTCCCACAGACCCTTGTGTCACACATACCAGCTCATGTGGGTATCTCAAGTCATCTGGGACACCTAAAATGGTTCTACATATGTCTGTTTAGGCATTTTAATTGCCTTCCTATATGTAGAGAGCTAAGTTTAGTCATATGCCATCTGGTATTGAAAGATACCATGAGGGACTGAACTCTGAGCTCTTGTGGTTACAGTTTATCTGAACCTCTCTAGAGCTCTGTGTCAGGAAGGCACCAACCTATGCCCAGAAATGCTGGGTTTCTTTTGTGCTTTAACAAGAGAGATGATCCTTTATTTTGACAAATAGAGTATTTAATTCCACAGGTTATAATTACATGAATGAATGTTGAATTGCTTACTGTGGTATACATATCTTTTAGAAAGTCCTAAAAGAATAATGACACAGAATTGCCCTGTAGGAAATAGTCTCAATGGTGTAGCAACAACATAGCAACATCTCATAAGAAGGAAAGATTAATTTATTTTAAAACAGACTGATTTCAATCCATCACACTCACTTGGTGATATCAACGGATACACAACAGGTTGTATAAGCAGTCGGCCGAGCATTCAAGCACTAAGCTATGTCCAGGCAGCCTGTCCAGGATTGCCTTCAATGACATGGGGAACAAAGAGCATCAGGCTTGGAGCCCCTACACACACATCCTGGGTTCTTCTTAGGAGCATGCTGGTTTGTAATGTGTTTTATCATACCCTCCAGGACATGACTGTGATTTATCTCTCTATCTTGTCCAGTCCCTAAGAGTCCCCAGGATTTAGTCTTTGGCTCCATTTCAGACCTGACACCTGTTGGCAGCACATGCCATTTTAATAGCCCTTCCCCTGCTGGTACATTTCTTTCATCCACCCACGTTCACTCTACATTCATATCAGCACAAACATTTTTATTACAGTTTTCCACAGCCCTGGAAGATTCCTGAGCTCCTATTTTCTAATGAATTGTGGGCACTTTGGCACTTGTTGGCAAAAAATGACAGTCAGCTTTTGTGAGTCCTAGATTTTCTTCCCAAAAGTCTTCCAAGCTTCTGGTGTTACCCCTCAGTATTTCAGCAGTATAGTATCATAAACTTCCCAGTCTCCTGGCCCAAAATTACAAATGAAGATTAAAATTCACTTCTATGCAATCATTTAACCTATAAATTCCAGTATGATCCTTCATATTATCTCTCTCTATATGTATTTTATTGGATTTCAGTGAGCTGTCAAATGTACCTTCCTACTTATTCTTCCTCCACTGGTCAGCTTACATTAGGCCTTCTCATCCTAGACAAATGGGGGAAAAGGTTGAAAGGGAGGGGAAGAGACACCATTGATAGGGCAGTCTGAAATCTGTTGAGTAATGGGAAAAAATATTTCTTTCTCTTCTCAATAATACTCTAAATGCTCTCTGTGAGTTGTTGTAATATAGTGTCATAATACTTTCACTGACTATCATGTTACATATTTAACAAAGACTACTGCAGCAGCTAATCAGAACTTTTTTGGTTACAATAGAGATGGCAGTTGGCATCAGATAAAGATCTTGATCCAGATTCTCTATGCAGCATTTATAGTTGGGAGCAGCTGCTGAATTTCATCTGAGATTAGGAGCATAGTGATCAATGCCAGATAGCTGATAGGAAGTTTAGTTCCACAGATTCCTGTTATGAGAAAGCCAGGATACTTGAAAGAAAACTGAGCTGTGGAAGGATCAGGCAGACATTTTCAATTCATATTAATTAATTCTGCACATGATTCCATCCCAGTGCATGTTTCATACAATGCTAAGAATTGAAACATAAGTTCGAAAACCACACAAGGTTTGTATCTTCATTCTTGCATTCTGTTAGTTACAGCTGGAGAAAAAACGTTCAATGGTAGGAAACAAAAGCAACTATTTAAATACTTTATCATCAGACCATTAAGATAATTTGGAAAGTAGTTTCAGAATAATTGGAATAATCAAGAAAATCTGCTGGTAAAAATGTAAGATTTCAAAATTGGATTAAATTACTGAAGAGCAACCTCTTCAGGCCTTTTTATCGGTTAGAATTGTGGGTTTCTGCTGCAGGCTTGGCATGGCATCCAGTTCCAGGTACTATGGGTCTCACAAAGGTAAAATAAATACGTAAGTAGAATGCATTCCATATGGTTTTGCATGTTCCTAATATACCTCATGAATCCTCACAGCCTGTAAGAAACATTCAGAACATCTGCTAGTCCAATAAGAAAATTCTGGTTTGCAGAATTGTGATATCTTAATAGAATCTTTTGAATCAGACACACATGTAAAAGAAAATATTATCCCAGGTTAGACACACCAATGTAAGAAAATTAATGTAATTTTTCTTACTTCCACCATGTCTTCAGCCCCAGCCATGTCTTCTGCTACATGAGATCTCCTTGTTTACCAAGGAAGGAAAAGGAGAGAGGTTTCAGAAGAGGTTTCATCTTGGTATGAAAAAGTTATTATTTTTTTTTACGATGAGAACAATTAATCACTGGAACAACCTCCCTAGTAATGTGGTAGAGTTCCCATGACTGAAGGTTTTCAATACATGATTGGACAGGGCACTAGATTACCTCACCTAGGTGCCCTTTCTTGCAAAAAGGTTGGATTAGATTGTCTTCTGAGGTCACTTCCAATTCATACTCTATGAATTAGCACTTAGTTACTGTGGTGGGTTGACACTGACATAAACACCCCCACCTNTTGGCTAAACAACAGACCTTCACTATCACTCAGGAAGCTGAGCCTTTGAACTCAAATCATGTATGTTTAAGGTGGGGAAAACCATATCTCTGTGTACGGAAAAAGAATGAGTTTTCTTTTTTTTTTTTTTTTTTTTTTTTTTTCAGTCATGGAGTAACTCAAGTATATGTCAGCCAGATCATTGCTCATCTATACTTAACAATTTAAAATGACATTCATAAATGAAGCGCATTCTGATCTGTTATATTTCTTCTGTTATTTTTCTGTATAAAGGTTCACACTGAACAGATATTTATAGAAGCTCAGTCCTGTGGCTGCATTGAACAGCCTGTGGGACTGTGAAATACATTTTCTTTCAGCTGTAATTGGAAAATGCTGACACTCTCGAATTGTATTTTAATTTCTTTTAAAGTAGTTTTGCTTTATAATGTATTTCAGAAAAGGGCACTCAAGCAAGACAGTTAGCTCACTCTTCCAGCATTTGTCAGCTTCTTACAGTGAAGGCTCATGAAGATTGTGTTCAGCCTGAGATCAAGAGATATCAAGAGGATTTAAGCAGAACTTCCAAGAAATCATGGGAAAGATTGAGACTAACTTAGCTTTCCAAAACCACTGTCACTGCTTTCCTAAAGATGAGAAGTGATTCTTTTCTAACATGATGGTTTTAGAGGGCAGATAAGTCCAATTAGATCGCTATCAAGGTCTTTCAACACCAAATTGTTCAATGATATCAGTTTCATAGTGGTCTTCTATGCCTGTGTATTGAAGAATACCAGAGAGACTATCTGTTTTCCCTGGGCAGTAAGAATATATTGGACTGTTCGGTTGAAGTGAAGGTAGTGGGAGCCAGCTTCAAAAGAAATGAAGACCTCAAGTACCAGGTTATTAATCTGTAGTTGTCCCACAGAGGGCTCTAAAATTTGTAGGTCCATGAAGGCCAAACAGTCCCACAGAGGGCTCTAAAATTTGTAGGTCCATGAAGGCCAAACACGTTCATAGAAGTGAAATTCATGTCCCTGAATTCAAAGTGGTTCGAAGCTGGGAAGTGTAAGGGGAAAATCATGGTTTTAAATAAATATCATGCTAAGTGGATCTTTCATATGACCCAGTACAACTGTCTTGGGTTCACGTATCTTCAGAATGTATGTAAGAAAAAAATCTTTTACAACCTTCGTACTACATCCAAGATCCCTGTGCAGGAGGGAGACAAAGACCCAGAAACACTCTGTGCTTCTAAGTATTTCTGATATTGAATAGCCTAGTGATGGTATAGACATCACCAGTGGTAACATCCTGGTGTTCATAAAGCTCATTTGGCAAGTAATGTGTCTTCCCTCATTTCAACATTTATCAATTCCAATAAAGAACTGGAAATTATTGAAGGAGCTTGTATGGAGTTATGTGTGCATGTAGTAGACTGAACATTCAGCACAACGCATTTAGTGAAGAAATCAAGGAGTTCTGAATGAAAGGAAATAAATTTTAATGTCTAGTCTGAACACATGACAGTGTGGTCTTCCAACCTTTTATGAAATAAAAGAAACACAGCATATCCTTGGCCTTTCTATCCATGGCATATTACTGGAAAGTTTTAACCTGTCCATTGCCAGGGGATCTAACTTTTTGTCACAACTAGGATGTTATGCTCACCAAGACCTGCCATTTTTCTTAAGAAATGTGTGTATGCATATGCTGCAGTTTATCCTAAATAAGCATTCAGCCTGAAGGACCATCAGTTTCCCTTGGTATTTCACAGTGCATAGACTATTTCCACTTAGGTGAATTATTCAGCACATTTTTTCCTCATTATTTTTCTTGGAAATTTAGTGAGAGTTTAGGCTACTCAGCATCATGCAGAATCCTGCCTTAATCTCTACCTGCAAAAGGTGTGTAGTTACTCCTTATAAGAGATGCACTGAAGTCTGACACTACATTCGATGGTGCCACTTTTGTGGTGGAGGACAAAACCCAGTCAGTGTAACACCATAAACATAATACATTTGTCTGATGCCTTTTACTGTTCTATTGTGAAAACGGTATAATCTGAAGTGTACAGTAACACATAAGTATTTCAAAAATTGAATAATTTAGCTTTTGTTTTATGCTGTCTGACCTCTTAAACCTCAACTGAACAAAACCCAACTGTCTTTCATTTCAGCATGATGGGAGAGACAATGATGTTTCTCAGGCAACAACTAAGCTGCTACGAAGTCTGAATTATGTCAGTCTCTTCAGACAGAAATGTGGAACAAAATCTCTCACAAACCAAATTGGATGAGGAATGTCACCAAATCAGTGATACATGTGGAACAATATGAAAATGGGTCCTGCTCTACTGTAGGTAGAAAGTGAATCATCTGCTTTCAATTAAATGATGTCATTTCAATGGGGTATTAATTTTCTAATCAAATTCCCCCTTAAAATGCTGATTTCCTAACTGTATGTTACAGGAGAGTATTAACTTGTAAATGACTGATTTCTTTTCCTGTGTAACATGCCATGAGATGAACATGTTACTCTGGATCTCATAAAGACTATAGGTCTGTTTCCCCAAAGATATTTATGGTTCTCTTAAATGTGGAACCAATTTTGTTGTTTGCCAGTACTTGTTAGGTAGAACACTGCTTGGATTTTCTTTACAGAAGAGTGTACCTCTGGTATGGAAAAAATATGTAATATATATGAATGTAAATAATAAATGAAACAGAGCATCTAAAAATTTGGTAAAATGTTCTGTGTTCAGTAATTTGAACAGCATATGTGCCTGTAAGATTTTTATTATCTTTCTATTTACACAGTGTTGTTAATATGGTTATAGCCCTCTGAGTAAATTGGGAGCTCTGCTTTCATTATGCTTCATAGAAACTGCTTAGGCTGCTTTAAAAACATCTGCCTATATTTGCAGAAAACTACATGTGCTAATTATATTGATAGAGATACCAATATCTGTAATACTAATTATACTGATAGAGAAATTTCTCAGCTGTTTCATGCATTTGTGGCTGGACTTGGGTTTGGGCTTTTTCATGTAGAAATTGACAGTATTTCTGAGCTCAAATCTTGTAACTCTAGGATGTCTCTTTATTTGAAATGGTATGAATACAGGAATTCATTCTTCTGACAACCTCTGTTTTGCTTTTGTAAGTGGTAAATCCCAGCCCAAAGAGATGTCAGATTCCAATGCAGGGAGGCTGGCCTAGAAAAAAATAATGGTAATTCATGTTTTACAGTAATTCATATTCAAAACCACCAGCGAGAGCATATTAAAGCAAAACGTCACTAGATGTGTACAAATTAAAGCTGCCTTGGCCTTAATTTTCTAATTCATTAGAAAAGCAAAGTTGAGAAATGAGCAAATTTAGCACTTTGCTATGTTCTAAAATATTTTAAGGAAAAGGACTTATTTTTTTCTTTAACCTTACTGCATAATCATTTTCTTTTGGAGCTATTTTTCTTGAACTAAAATATTATCTGCTTGTAATACTTCTCAAAAAAAGTTCAATACTTCCTTCATTTGCCTTTATTCTCTTGCATTGTTATTCTTAACATTACAGGCCTCAAGAAGATCAGTGTGTTCTGAAAAGCATTCATGGCTATCATAGACACAGATTAGATACGGTGTCTGACAAAAAACATAGATAATCAGCCGTGGTGAATGTAGCATTGCTAAAATAAGCATTCTGGACTCTTCCAAAAATAAGTTAACACAGACTGGTAACAAAGTGTGCAAGTTACGTTGGCATGAGCAAAACCTAGAGTAAATCTGCACTGTGCTGTGAACTGCGTATCGTCACCCCAGCTTCCAGTGAATAGTAGGATACAGACTCATGTACTGGGAAAAAAAATATTTTTAGGAGGGACTGCTTGAAACCCACAGGTACTCAAACAAGCCAAATAAATACTCATTTACTTCAGGCACCCAGCTACTTCACTGTCCTGCTGTTACACCAGGTACACCTGCTTGCTTGCTGCTGTTGGTGCCCTAGGGCTCCTTCTGCACCTGGGGAGGTGCCCCAGGTGCCTTCCGTCTGCAGGAGGCAGCAATGGCCTCAGGCACAGCCATGGGGAGATAATGAAGAACAGCTGTGCAGCTGAAGAAACGGGGGCTGGCCCAGGCAAGAGACATCACGGGGCTAGGGGAGAGAGTCGCTGTCACCAGGTTTGTCCTTGAGACGCTGTGGTCTTCTTCGGGGAGGTAACATCTACTTTGGTATTTGTGACTCCAAAGCCAGAGGCTTTGTTTGTACTCTTCTTGCCTCTGAGTCCAGTGTATCCAAGGAGGCCTTATAGCAGCCTTCTAGTACCTGAAGAGCACCATAAAAAAGCTGGAGAGGGGCAG
>WEIS01018721.1:1046-17493 GCA_013389965.1 Todus mexicanus | reverse complement strand
AAAAAAAAAGTGAAAAAATTATTTGTTACTGTTTAGCAAAACTTTTGGAAGACTCCTTCATGGTGTTCAGAAATTTAGGGCTGGAAGGAAAAAAGTGAGAAGTATATAACTACTTTTGGTTTTCAGATTCTATTTATGGCTTTTAGTTATTGACCGAAATAATACAGCATAGCACCGTGTGTACTGTGTTAATCTCTGGCCCTGCAGAGGTGGACAGGTGTCCCCATCACCGATGTCCTCAGCAAGCACAGCTGAGCAGTAACAACAGCAAATAATCCTGTTAGGTTCCTTCGCTTTATCTGACAATTGCAGGAGGACTGCAAAATACCATCAGTGATCATTGCTCACCGTTGCAAGGAACTGTTTGATTAATGGGTGACTAATCATTTAGTGTTGACTCTGGGAGGGCTGTCCAAGGCTGGTGTGCAGATTTAGGACCTGGCTCTTGGTTGAGTAATGAGCAATTCGTAATTCCTACTGATTTTTTATGTCCAAATGAAAATGGGTAAAACTTATAGATGAAGAATGAAGGAACCTGTTAAAAATGAGTGGATCCTGTAATTTCTTTGATTTTTAGTGAAGAGCGGGTGTAAAAGTTTCTTGTGGGAGTTACAATTAGGGTACCGCTTGATTCATGTCATTCTATTGTAGTGGGAAAACTCTATGTAGTCTTAAAAAAAAAAAAAAAGGTGAAAAAGAATGTATTGGTTGTTTGACAATGGATCGATTCCATGCTAAGAATGAAAGCAGGCTAACAATTCACTTTTTGCATTATTGCCAAATAACATTGACATAACATTAAGTAACAGAGAAAGTGAATGTGAGATGAAATTTATGCTCTTGTGCAGAGTGCTGCAAAAAATACCAGCTGCCAGCTCTTGTTATTAAATCCCGGATTAGTGAAAAGGACACACAATAAAAATTGTGCGAAGGAAAACAACTGCTAAGTTACATTGATAAAAGAGTGGACCAGTGGGTATTATGGGGCATCGCCACAGTGTACCCGTGGGGGAACTGAATGGCAGTGGTTGGCATTGGAGGAATGAAGGTGACACAAACTGTTAGCTGAGGGAGAAAAACAAACAAAATACTCGTGTAAGAATCCTGTTGTGGCTTTCTTAAGAACCATATGGCACAGTGGTTAATGGATTTTTTTCTTAATATGATGAAGCTATGACAGATTTATGTCAGTTCCTATATCTACTTGCAGAAACCACAACGAAACTAACAACCAGGGCTGCATCATACTTACTGCTGTATGTATTTACAATATTTACCTCACAGCATTCTTACATGATTTAGTTTTGGGGCTTTTATTCTCGGTGCCTTCATGTTTCTTAGCAATTCTTACATTTGTGCTGGGCAGCTGCAGAATCTAGTGCTGTCTGTGTTAGTCTGACTCAGTATTTCTGTTGCCGTCAGTTGATAAGGAGATAATGAGATTAAAATATCCTTTCCCTCTGAAAGAAGAGTCCTCCATAAACTGCTGCATTTTATTAATGATATAACAGGGAGATGGTGATGTCTGAACAGCTTTGCTGATTTTCACTTCCCCAGTGCAGGTGTGTGTAATGCAGTTATCCTTGTAACCACTCCTGGATGTGTTCTCCAAGTACATCATCATCTTGTGATCTGAGCTGAAGGATATATCTGGATAACAGTGGATTAACTGTCGGCATCTTGAGCAATAATTACCTAGCGGCAGGTCGACCTAAAGATAGAGCTTTTAAGGGCAAATCTGTGACATTTCCTGGGTTTATTGTGATTTAGTGACCAAAGAGATTCTGTTGAAAACTCCATGATCCTAAAACAAGTCATTGATTACTTCTGTAGTCAAGATTTTTCAAGATAAAGCCTAGCGTGGAGATTTCGGTATTTTTTTGGAGATTTTTACTCTGGAAATGTGTTTCCACAGGGAAGGGGTATGACAAAAATCAAGTACCTGTATATGTGAAGTGTAGGTAACTTCTGAAAGCTACTCAAAATTGTTTACGCAGAAGTGCTGAACAAAAATTATGCTTACTTTAGACTGCTGAGTATTTTGACTTGTACCCACTCAAGCATTTAAGCAGGTACAGGTTAATTTTCCACACGTAAGCTTTGTTCCAATCCTGTCAGCTCTGTAGCACTGCACATGCCAAGAGGTTGAGTTATGTTCAGGGCAATGAGTTTGGAGACTGAGGGCAGTAATACAAATACCACACTAGGGAGGACCACAGGTTGATTTAAGTCACAAATTACTGCTAGAGGTAAACTATACTTAGTTTTACGCTGTTTAGCCTCAAGAAGAGATAGAGGAGAGACCTTGTTGCTCTCTAGAGCTACCTGAAAGGACATTGTAGGGAGGCAGGTGCTGGTCTCTTCTCAGAAGTCAATGAAAATAGGACAAGAGAGAGTGGCCTGAAGCTCCACCAGGGGAGGTTTAGGCTGGACATTAGATAGAACTTTTTCTCTGAAAGAGTTGTCCATCATTGGAACAGGCTGCCCAGGGGAGGTAGTTGAGTCGCCATCTCTTAAAGTATTTAAAAGCCATATAGATGAGGTGCTTAGGGATATGTCATAGGGGTGATAAAGATTAAAGGTTGGACTGGATGATCTTTTAGATCTTTTCCAGCCTAGGTGGTACTGTGATATTCTGAACTGAAATGTTTGCAAATGTGTGGAAACATCAGTTGCTGCATAGCTATGATAGTCCACAGCATCATCAGATGGCCGCCCGTGAGTTGATGGGTTTCTGCTTGTTTGTGTTTCTCCGTATGGCAAGCGACTGATGTTTTGAGGAAAACAGCAGAGATCTTAGCTACAGAGAAAACAGTAACTGACAACACAATACAAATTTAGAAAACTACAGGGAGTCTCCATGGATTTAACTCTCTGGTACGTACGCACAATACTGAGAACTTTCATGGAGCTAAATGATGAATTTTAACCCTAAGGCAGTAACCGCTTTTAAGAAAATTTGCACCATCGTATTTTAGACTGTATGTGGTGTGTTTCTCAAGTGCAAGCCAGTCGTAAAGCTGCCACTGGTTATGTATTTACTGAGGAGAGGTGTTAATTTTTCTGCAGCAGTTTGGAGTTTTGGATGTTCGACTTCAAAATGTTTCCTGCGCTGTGGTAAAAAGCTTAAAAGTACTACTTTCTTGGTATACTTTTTCTAACATGCTGTAAATTGTCTGTTTTTTAACTAACCGACTTCAAGCTTTATTTCCATACTTGTTTGGAAAAACATCCTGTGCCTTTCAGGAGGCAGAATCCAGGTGCTTCCCAGAAGGGCAGTGAATGAACCACCTGAATAACCTACTGACATTTGTGCATTCAGCCCGCATTCCGGGCACCTGGTACTGAATTTTACACAAGCAGCATTTCCACATAGAGTTTTAATGCCATCAAAACCTGAATAGATGGCTAGAATTATGGAGTTTCTTTGTCTTGCCTATATGAAAAGGCATGATGTGTTAGGTTGATGAGGGCAACGAGTATTACATGAAAATGCATGGAATGGTGTGAGTGGCTTTCTGCTAACCTTTTCCTAGCCAGGGAGCAAGTCCCCCTACTTATTATATAAAACAAAACAGCAACAAAACCCCCAACAAAAACTGACACGGAAGAAACAATGCTAGTGTGGGCATAAGCAACATGTTTTGGCTGCCAGCATGCATCAGGCTGCTTTTGCTGGCATTCCAGATGCCTGTGATGGGGACAGTGTGTGCATGTCACTTTGAAGCACATAGCCAAAGTAAAACTTCGTATTTTTTAACCTTGGAACTGCCAAGTAAATATTTCTATTTGTTTCATAAGAAGTCTTCCAAAAAAACGAGAAAGGCAGCTGTGTCCAGTAGCCTACAGAAAGAAATGTATTTACTTTAAATTTACTTTGAAGCAAATTTTATGTGAGCTTTTGCAAAATCATATCAATTTTTATGTGGTCTGCCCCTTTGGGAAGTATTTTTTCAGAGGAAGGTAGCTTCCCTTCTTACACAGGGTTCACTGCCAGCAAAATGTCGATTTGGGGAAAAGGAACCAGAAAGTGGATGGATTTTCAAGTGGAAGTAAATAGTGTTTTAGAACAATCCTATGAAGTCTTAAATTCTTGGTGCCTGCTGATGAAGGTTAATGCTGATAAATGCACATGCAGTGACTTTAGGATTAAGATGGAATGATGATACTGCTGGGTTTTTTCTTCATTCTTCTCAAAAAATGTCTGATTTGCTGTTGTCCACAAAGTTTTAAATATGCCACTAGTTATACCTGGCCTCAGCTTTGTTCTGTTTCTGTGAAACACGGCTTCCAAAGGTGGAGAATTTTGTACACAGTCTGCTTGTAACACCCTGCTTGAAATTTGTCCTAGGAGCTCTTTTAAGGAACACAAAGGTTGAAGTGAACGCTGACCATCCTGCATTTGTGTCTACATTCCTTGTTTCTGTCAGCTCCCTCCCTGCCTGCCTGCACATCTTGTCTTAGAGTTTATAGGCGTCATCTGGTGCCTATCTGCTGAGGTCCTGTGCTGAAAAATAAAGTGGAGGTCACTCATTAATTTATCTCAATCTAAGAGAGGATTAAAGAGGGACTTTTCAGTATGTTGGGTAGTGGCAGGACTAGGGGGAATGGAGCAAAACTAGAAGTGGGTAGATTTAGATTGGACGTTAGGAAGAAGTTCTTCACCATGAGGGTGGTGAGACACTGGCACAGGTTGCCCAGGGAGGTGGTAGGAGCCCCATCCCTGGAAGCCTTTAAGGCCAGGCTGGATGGGCCTCTGAGCAACCTGCTCTAGTTGGAGGTGCCCCTGCCCATGGCAGGGGGCTTGGAACTGGATGAGCTTTGAGGTGCCTTCCAACCCTGACAATTCTATTATTCTATGATTTGGGGAGGAGATGACCTGCTTGGGGATTTGTTTGGCTTTTCCCCCTCTCAGAAGTTCAACCTGCAAGCAGATCTGCTTTGATTATGACTTAAGTTGTAAAGCCACTGCTACCATTGTTTGGATTTCCCTCTCAAGAATAGAGGACCACGAGAACTTCTGCAGCTGGGTAGAAGGGCTGCCTTGCTCTGATCCATCACATTGAGTTGACTGGTTTGGATGGTGTGGTTTACACCTGCTCCTGCAAAATCATTCAAAACTTCCTGCTGTGTTTATTGGGGTGTAAATGGTGGGATTTAAAATTGTTCAAAACTCCAGCAAAGAGTAACTCTTCTAGTAGAAAATTAAAACTCTCTGCATTTAAAATTGCACAGTAATGAAACAAAAGGCAGCGCAATACTGATATCACATTAGATGTAACCACACGTTACCCATGGATATGATGGCAGGTTATGCTAGGGAGACTAAAAATGAACTTTGAAAGGAAGAGTCTGTACTAGGAGTGAAACATTAGCTTGAAGAACGCTAATGGGGTATTTACTTTCTGGAACAGAGCATCTTGTATATTTAAACTTAAAAGCTTTGGTGTGTTTTCAGATAAGAATATTTGCACCCATGTTACAAGATTCTGTTGCAGAAACCTTCTTTTATTAGCCTGCCCTTAGTACTAGAATAGAATTATTTATAAAAAGTAACAGGACAGAACTGAAATCATCTTTATAAGGCAGAAGTTGCATCTATTGCCTGGGCTGTAATTAAGGCGCTTCTCTAACCTTTTCCCAGCATAAGACACTGACTTATTTCTGTCTTCAGAATGTTCCCTTTGATGTTTTCGTATCATGTCATTTCCTATTAGCCCAGTGAAAGCATATGTTAAACCTGTGCTGCCTGCCACAGTGCCACATGCTTGCTAACCAGGCATGATTGATGGCATTGTCACTCTCTGTCGCTAATGGCCAGAGTGTACTATTTCTGGTAGTATCTTTTGGGTAGATAATATACTTAGCCTGCTAAAAGAGCTGAAAATAAAATGATTGAATTCCAGCAGTTGTATTTTTGACAGAAACGAGCATGCTGTGCCAGGTTCTTAGATCCGTTAGTACTTTATAAGTCAATAGGACAGCTGTGGAATAAAATGATTTTTAATGAGAAGCAATGGCAGAATCTGGCAAAGAAATCATGGTGGGTTAATCAGGAAAGTTCTGCATTTTTGTAACAGTCTCTTCTATGGTGTCTTAGTCCGAAGATTTGAATTGGCCTTCAGAGCAAGGCAGTAATAGTTCTGTAAGTACATACAGCCTTAATTAAAAGGAAGCAACCCCTAAACACATCTTTCTTTTGCCCGTTCACAGATGATCATGTAGAAGGATGCCTCTGCAAAGATGTTATTCGTTTGGCAGTGAGGGGCCCATTCTTTCAGACAGGTTTGTGATGTTCCACTAGAGCTGTGAATCCGTTCTCTGGAGTGGGGTGTGCTTCTGGGGACCCTCACAAACACCATTAACTGGTAAGTACATTACTAAAGTGATAGCAGTGTAGCCGCTTACTCCATGTTCTAGGAAGATGGCTGGGAGAAGGCAAGCCAGAAAAGGTGCAAAATGAAAAATAGGTACCTTTTTTTTTTTTCCCCCCCAGTGAAAAACTGGCTGTTATAAATGAACAAATCAGAAAGCTTCCTTTGATACCAGGCCCATCATTAATATGTTTTTTTATCATCTTCTTTTTGCATAGGCAACTCTGAGAGAATAGTAGAATATGAGACACACAGATAACATACTGTCAAGCTCATGTACACAATTGTAGCATTATGCAGTAGTATTATCATCTGCTATAAGCAACATATGATCAGCATTTTTTGCTGAAAATAAGACAAGGGAAAAAAAAAAATCCCTGACTTCCTGTTGAATTGTCTTGCATTTGAGTGAGAGATGATTTTTCCACCTGTTTTCTGTAGGTAGAATGGTATAGCATCTGACATACTGCTGGGAGTTGGGAACTTACATGTGCTAAGCCTTCACCAGCTAATTAATAAATTAATGTGTAGCTCAGGTAAATGCATATTAGTTGAAGGAAAGGTAGAGCTCTTGTAGTCTGAAAGGTTTCTTGGACATTTCAGTAAAACACATGTGATGTTTGCTCTTCAAGTACTATTGTTGCAAGAAGCTGCCGAGGTACTTATTAGGTACTGAGTTGGCTTATTGGGCAGGAAGCACTGTCAGCATTGCTCCAAGTGGTAACATCATCTGGGGTTACGCTTTTGCAAGAGCAGCGTGTTGGATGTATGGTGCGCGTTGGACTGCAGGGAATTGCAGAGAACACGACGATTGACTGACTTTTTGCTTTCACTGACACGCACGACAAATAATTACTGGCTTGATAAAAGCAAAAACTGTATTGTATACACTGAAAACCACTAAAACCGCTTAGCTCATAGAGCTTAGAAATGCAGAAGGCAATGGGTGAGATGAAATTTGTTGTAGTTTCTATCCCATCTGCCATGGGATGTCCAGTGGGAAGATCGATGCCTTAAAGAGAGAAGCCTCAGACCAGTCCTGTAAGGAGAGTCCTTTTTGGTAACTCTGCAGTGCTGGGGAGGAGATCACTGTGTTTGGAAAACCCCTTTGGTGGCAGAGACTGAATAAGAAACCCAAGGTGCCAGTCACCTTTGAGGTCTCTGTGTTTTATTTCCACCAAAGTGTTTCACTGACAGGGGTGCTGATCTCACTGTTCTTCTCTGGTTGCTGATTTATGCTGTTCCTTTAGAGCAGCACGACTCCATGCATATTCATAACAACATTAATTTGTCAAGCAACGGCGAGGCAGGTAATTCTTGGAGGAAGGTTGTATCACAGCCACACATCTGTCCATAGCCACTAATGCCATCCTGCTAGAAAATAAGATGCCAGGAACACCTGATAAATATCTTTGGATTGGCAACTAATGCCTGTGTTTAACATTCTGGATATTAGTTTATACCTTTCCCCTTTGGTTTTGCTGCTTATGAGAACTATGTATGTTACAAATACAGAATATACTAGAAGATGACCTAAGCAAACAATAGTGTAGTTCTACCCATGAAAAAACACCTTAAATCTGAGCTAAGGATCTAAGTTGTGATGGGCAACCTAGTAGTAATAAGATTGCCTTGTTATGTTCTTCAGGACCATGTTTAAAACAGAACTAACCTGGCCACCACAGATGAGTTTCTGCTGAGATTTAAAAATGGTATTTTAAGAAAGGTGGTGAATGAGAAAATGTCATGTTTGTGCTGTGGAGCTGTGTTTCTACTGTCCTCCCTGCAACCGTTTGATATGGTGGTAATGCCTAAGGAAGAAATCTGCTCTTTACCTCTTTTGCATTAGTACTGCTCCTTGACAGAGTCTCTGTTTGTGTTGCCATCTTTACACAAATACATTTGATTTTGCTGCTGAGAAAACTCAGTGGGTATTTTTCAACATCTCTTCTGATTTCGAAGTTGGGATGCTCATGGGCTCTAAAGAGCGTTTATCAATATTTAGCTTATTCCTAATCAGGGTGCTCACTTCTCCTGTTGATGCTTCACTACTGTAAATCGTCACCTATTTTGCCTCTGTCACTTGCCCAAAACAGATGGATTTTTGTTTGTTTTTGGGGGTTTTTGTTTTTATTTTTGGTTTTGGTTTTTTCCTCTCTAGCACAGGAGGCTTGAATTTTCATCTGGAGTATACCGCAAGCCATAAAGCACTTCTTTTTTTTCTTGTCATTTTCCTGACGTGAAGAGAAGCATTATACAAAAATTCATACAAAAGTTTGCAGCTGATAAAAACTAACTTTTTGCAGACATTTCCAAACTTAGCATTATGTTTGAGCTTTCTCTTACGGATCCTGTGATCTTAGCTGCTTTTAGAAAAATCTTACACTTGATTTGAGTTTCATGTGTATGCTTGTGTCTGTGGGTTTCAGAATCTGCTCTGGTGCAAAGCATTGGCACCTGGACAGTGACCCTGCTAAGCCTGAGTGATGGGTATGAGGTTGCAAACGTTGCCTCCTCCTTGCGAGATATACTCATGATCTCCTCTTTTGCAGTCCACATTGGGAGATGGATATTAGAGTTAATTACACTACTGAGGCTCAGCATTTTTTTATAACTTTCAGTGCAGAACTGTAAGATGACTTAGTTTCCTTTCCTTGGGACATCTTCTCATTTGTTCTCTTTGTTGTCCTTTGTCTGTACAAATGACTGAGTATTCTCCTCTACCCACATGGTTGTCCCCCAAAGTTATACTCAGGGACTAGATGAAATCATTAGCTTGTGAATTAGAGAGTTCAGATCTTCTTTGAAGTGAAGCTGCAATCACAGTCTTGGTTTTTGGAGCTAACATTTCTTTAACTTTAGCTTCCTACAGTATTGGTGAAGTGCTGCTTTATTTATGTGATGGAGCTCCCAGAGCTAGACAGGAGTCAAGGGGAGGGAGAAATGAATGATGTTTTCTGTTCCATAAATAGAAAACAAGAGCTTGCTCACTCTAGCTAGGCTAACTCATTTACATCATTCTCTCTGGAGTGCGTTTCTGTAATAATAATTTTATCTTACATCGTGTGGAGTTGGTGTTTCTTCCCCCCAGCTCCGCCCCAGAAGTGTGTTGGTATGTACTGATAAATGATGCGTTCAGGAAACACAGTGACAAGGGTGAAAGTGAAAGCCTGAAAATCCGTTTGCTGAGCTGATGCATGGTGAGTGGTGGAACCCCAAATTCAACAAGGAGCACAGGATCTCTGTGTGTGGGTCCAAGATTTTTGCCCCCAGGTTTCTTCCTCAGAGATATCCAGGCTCGGAGTGCTCGGGAAATGGTCCTTCTATTTGTGGTGTGGTACCACCCGGATAAGTAGGGTATGGCAGATTGCCCCCTCATTGTCTTGGGGAGTGCAGGAACAGGTCAGTCCAGAGAGTAGCTACGTGCATGTAGGGGGATAATAATTATACTAACGTGTTCTCTGTGTGTGTGTGTGTGTATAAGACTGTGTATGTATATATATACACACACATATGCATATATATATGGCTTTGGGGTTTTTTCATTAAAAAGAAAACTCTTTATAGTCAGCTGTTCCAAAAGACTGCCTCATCTTTGCAAGAGATAAAGTCGTAAGCGTCAGAAAAGTTAAGCTAAAAAAAAATAAAAAGGTAAGCTCTTAAATCTCAAATTTATTCTTTTACCTTAAACTTCTTAGTGCAAATGATATGCTAGATAGCAGCGTGGATTTCTGCCAGTTATGATATTGGTTTTATTTCAAAGGGATCATGATGTGCTCTGGAGCCTGTACCTTCTTACCCTGAAGAACTCCACCCAGAAATTTTTGTGTAATTTCAACCCAAATTGGAGTTTCAAATGTTCTCAGGTGACAATAAAAGCCAAGGCTTTACCCTGCGTTGCAGAAGGTTAAAATTTCAACTCTATGAAGCAGAGATGAAATGGAGTGATAACTGGCAGGGCTAACAACTGAAACATAGCAAACAAATTACAACTATGACAACTAATGAACAGATAGATAAAAATCATTGTATTGCCACCACATTAGAACAAGAAGTTTATCTTCTTTGAATGGAGGCCCTAAATTTGCATCTGTTTGTAATTTGATAATCGGCATGCTAATTACAATTGAATCATAGAATAATAGAATTGTCAGGGTTCGAGGGGACCTCAAAGATCATCGAGTTCCAAGCCCCCTGCCATGGGCATGACACCTCCCACTAGAGCAGGTTGCTCAGAGCCCCATCCAGCCTGGCCTTAAAGGCTTCCAGGGAAGGAGCTTCTACCACCTTCCTGGGCAACTTGTTCCAGTGTCTCACCACCCTCATGGTGAAGAATACAGTAACTTGTTACCAGTTTAAAGGCAAAAAAAGGTGAGTTTGTTCTTTTTCTCTGTAAATCACATTACATTCCACTAAGTTTCTATATGGAAATCTCTTCATACAGATAGTGTATTTTTGGAGTAGCCTGCAGTTCCTAATGAGCCAGTACTTAACCAGCTCTTGATGGTTGTATGAGGGTTTTTTAATGCTGTTGCTGCCTCGTGCTGTGCAAGCTGAGTAGGGTTCGCCCACCCAGCACTGAGAAGCCTGGAAGGACATGTCACACCAAGGACAGCCGCAGGTGAAGCATCACGACCTGCTTGTACTGTCACTGATGGAGGATCAAGAATTGGCTCAGTCCCAGGCCCTCTGATTTCCTAATCTCATCCCAGAAACCGGAACTGTTGCAGAACTGTGGTGGTGGACATGGCACAAGTGGACAATATGAGACTTCTTTTTTTTTTTTTTTTTTCTGCTGTGCCAACTACAGGTTTTCCTTGGGAAATCTCCACATTGAAAAAATTGTGGTCAGTCCTGAAACAAACATTTAGAGTGGGTTTTGATGAACATTTTACACTGTGAAATTAAAAAAAAATATTTTTGATTATGAGAAAAATAGGCTCCCTTTTTATATGCTAAAATAACTTTGTTATTCCTGACAACTGTTTAGAAACTCTTTTCCCTTTGAGTGTTAATTTATCTGTCCCAGTATTGTGTTGGGCGTCCAAAGTATTTTACCTTAACTTTCACAGCCTTCCTTTGCTTCTCTCTTGCCTAGGAATGCTGAAGTTGAAAAACACTGTTAGTTTATTTTGGTTTTTAAACACAACAGGACGAGCAATGTATTTTTGGCATGTGTGAACCGATCTGGAACTTCACCCCTCTCTCTCATCCAAAACTGTTCCTTCCAGCTGGCGATTTTCGTAGTGTTTCCCCTGTCGTCTACTTCTCCTGCTTGTCTGCTTGAAGCAGTTGGTTCACTGAGGAGACCAACCTGCACGAATGAATTGCTGCAGGGTAACAAGCTTCCATGTGCTGTTTACCTTGTGTAAAGTCACCTTCTGTTTGCTGCTGTTGCTGGTGATGAAGCTGTTGGGTGAGGCTGTGAAGCACACAGGTGCTTCTGCATATCTCCTGGTAGGGGTCCACCATGGAGCTCTTTGGGAAATGCTGGGTGGGAAAGAAGCATGTAGTTAATATTTAACGTTTAACTGAATGTGAGTCCTGCTCACATAAGGTTAAAAATAACGGTGCTTTGGAGTCATCATTGTGTTTTAAAGGAACCTGTTGAGTCTCTCAGTATGTCTGAGAGTGGGGAAGACCTTCTTGGGAATTCTCTCCTATTTTTAGCCAGGGAAATTTGGTATAGATGTCTTATATTAACCATTGTGCCCAGAAAACAATGTTGGTAAATTAAGTCGGTGCTTACATTCTATAGACAACTCATTCCTGGACTTAGGATATGCAGTTGAAGAGCTCCTTACCTTTGCAGAAAGAACAAAAAAGGTTGATACAAGTCCATCTTTAAGCAATGCATTAGAGCTGAACGAGGAATGGCAAGAAAATGATTATTCCCATTAGTGCCATCAGTAGTAGTAATTTGTCTGTGTAAACTTAGCACTCCATCCAAGAACTGCAACTGCTTTGAGTCACCAAGTATTTAATAAAAAAAAAACCCAGAAAATTCAGTTTCTCCAAGATATCCTTAAGCAGCAACTTTTCTATTGAAAGATTAAACATAAAATGGCAAACAAAGGAAAGCAAAGCCAAAAATAACTCAAAGTTAGCCAAAGTAGACCCTTGTGGTTTTTTTATTTGTTTTATATTTACTATTAACCCTGACATTTTAAATGACTCTAAAAGGAATTCATGCTCCAGCTATAATTCTTCAGCATTAAAAAAAATGAAGATTAATGTGGAACGTACAAAAACAGCCTACGGAAGGAGTCACTGTGTCAGACCACATTTGCACATAACCAAATCAGTAGTATGTCCTGTATTCAGAGAGAGACAGAAGCTCCTTAATAAACATCCAGGAATAAAAGCTGGAGAGTTGAAAGCTCCTGTTCTGATCCTAATCACATTGCACGGTGTCTGTGTTCTCATCTGAAGATGATAACAGCAGCCAGCCAGACTGTGTCTGGGTGCTGCTAAGCTCCCTGGCAATAATGCTTTACCCAAATTGTTGAAGCTGAGGAAAGAGCTGCTTAATAATGTTCTAGTCTTTGATAGGTGAACTCCTCAAGGTGGTGTTAATTTTCAAAATGCAGTGTTTTCAATCTTAGGGGTTTTTTTACTGATGATGTCTCAAGACATGGTGCACCATGATTAATCTTTGGTTGCTGTCTTCTGTCTTTTCCATAAAAAAAAGGAGGAAAAATGATCTGTATGAAGAGCAGCAAGCTAAGTGAGCTCACACACTGAAACCTTGAATGTGTTCTACACATAAACTTTGAACTGTAGCTGCAGATTCTCTCTAGAAGTTGTTTTTAGCATAGTTAAAGGATTAAAATGATAAACCACATTGTAGCTCATTCCGTTGTTTTGTTGGGTGCTTCGTTGTGTGCATTGGAATGCACATTTACATTATTATGACTTAGGAGCTGAAATAAGAGTATAGAATCATAGAATTAACAAGGTTGGAAAAGACCATAGAGATCATCAAGTCCAACCTGTAACCTACTACCTAACCTATCACCAACCTATTACCCAATATCATCTCATCATCTAATTGTATAAGTCATGTCACTGAGTACATCATCCAACCTCTTCTTGAACACGTCCAAGGACGGTGACTCCACCACCTCCCTGGGCAGCCTATTCCAATGGGAAATCACTCTCTCTGTAAAAAAGTTTTTCCTAGCATCCAGGTTAAACCTCCCCTGACGCAGCTTAAGACTGTGTCCTCTTGTCCTGTCATTGGTAGTCTGGGAGAAGAGACCAGCCCCCACCTGGCTACAACATCCCTTAAGGTAGTTGTAGAGGGCAATGAGGTCTCCCCTGAGTCTCCTCTTGTCCAGGCTAAACAACCCCAGCTCCCTCAGTCTCTCCTCATAGGGCTTGTGCTCCAGCCCCTTCACCATCCTCGTTGCCCTTCTCTGGACACGTTCGAGCAACTCAACATCTTTCTTAAACTGAGGGGCCGAGAACTGGACACAGTACTCAGGATGCGGCCTCACCAGCGCCGAGTACAAGGGAAGAAGAACTTCCCTAGTCCTACTGGTAACACTATTCTTAATACAGGCCGAGATGCCATTGGCCTTCTTGACCGTCTGGGCACACTGCTGGCTCATATTAAGTTTCCTATCAACCAGCACTCCCAAGAGGTAGAAGTTTTCAGTGAAGAAAAGACAATTCTAGTGATGGAAAGCTGATAGTGCATCTATGTGTTTATCTGGTGTATCAGCTCATGAATAATGAGCTCAGAGCAAACTGGGGCTTAACTGGTTTATCCTGTAAAACCAAGTGAGTCACCTAAAAATACTGATCTGATGTATTCCTTTCTTCAAACCGTGTGCTCTTGTATCACAGGGAGTTAGCTTAGCTTAAGTCTGGCAGGCTCTTTGGGAGTTCAGCATCGTTTGTCTCCCTGTCCAGAAGCAGGAACAAGTTCACTGACAGATGTTTGCCTGAATTTGCTCTTCTGGAAGAGATTTGCCAACTCCCCAGGTGCCTTGAACTGGGGCTGTTCTGGCCTTCTGCACAGAAAGTTTTGCTTGAACTTCAGCCTCAATAATCTCTCTTGAAAATGCTTTTGCTTCTGATGTAGCTTCTCCTGTGTGGATTATTGGCTTGTTTGGTTAAGATTTTTGGACTATTCTTCCTGTTCCCCAAGATGTCTTCGAATTTTGATCTTGTTCTCCAGAGTTATTTTTACCCTTTTCATCACCATCTTCTGCATATTTTTTTTGTAAGTCTACTCTATAATTCATCTTCTAAATCATTAGTGAAGCTATTAAAGAGCACAGGACGTATCTCTTCAGAAGTGTACTTGAAACGTCCTTCAGGTTGAAAGAGAACATTTAAAAAACTGCTCTTGTGACTTTTTACCTAATTGTGAAACTTAGTTCACTTTTTCTAAGGAAAATGTCTGTCACTGGTAGAAATCTTAGTGAAGACGTTTCATATTCATGCATTAATCTAGTTACTCTGTCAGAGATGGAAATTAGGTTGGTTTGACATGATTTGTACTTGATAAATTCCTACTGACTGTTTGCTATCCATTTATTATCCCCTAGGTGCCTGCAAATTGATTAATAAATGTGTTCTGGTATCTCTCTGTGTAGCAAAGTCAAGCTTCCTGATCTCAAATTCCTCAAGTCCTCCTTCCTCTCATTTTTGAGGCAGTGCCGTATTTGTCCTTCTCTAGTCACTGGGGACATCCTAAGTCCTCTGTCAGTTTGAGGTTTCCTTCTGTTAGTTCTTAAGATAATTAAAGGCATTTTTTATCTAACCCTGTTGATTTGAATAAGTCTTAAGAAACTCAGTATTCTGTAGCTGGTTTTTTTATCCCTACTTTTGGAACTTGAACCTCTAAACCACGGTTAGCTGGCCTGAATATCTGGTCATATCTAATATTTGTGAAGAATGCCACTAAAAAGGTAAAAGCATTTCAGTCTTGCATGCAGGATTATCTGTCTTCCCCTTAAAGCTGTCATTAGTACTTTCCTTTGTCTCTACTCCTGCAGTACTTAAGATACTGGTGTTTTGCAGTTTACATTCTTTGTTACTTGTCATTTCATCTGTACCTTAGACTTTGGGTCTTCTGCGTATGTGGCTGCGTATGTGGCTGCCCCGGGGCGATTCTCCTGCTGTCTCCCGTTCTGCCACAGATTTCCATGTCCCTACTTTAGGCTGGCTCTTTGTTGTTCATAGAACAACAAGACTAGCCAATTTGGTTTCATTTATTGGCAGCTGTTTTGGAAGATCACTTTTCCATTGGGTCGATAAGCTGGTTAATTCATGCTACAGCTGCACGATCACTAGATCCAGCCCAGGAAGGGAGTGGGAACTGATGGTGTGTAATGGAGGGAAGAACAGGTGGCCCTGTTTGGTCGCAGCCCCTGCTTAGATTGAACATGACGTGAGAATGCATCAAGTCATTGGCTGATGTGTTTTGGTTTTGTTTTCTTTGAAAGGAAATTATTTTTAGGTTCTTCGGAAGCTGCCCCTGTATTCATACTGGGATTCCATGCTTGAGCTGGACTTGCTCACCTTCTCTTTAGTACAGTCCCCTCCAGGAATGGCTGATATTTCTGTTTTCCTTTATTCCTCAGCTTGTTTCCAGTATCTCCAGGGTTTTCCAAAGCCTATAGAGTGGGGAGTTTTCAACACTAAGGTTTTATAATTGAGGTATAAAATGTTTTCCCTCACATATGCTTACGGTGTAATAAGGTAATGAGGAGGACAGAGTGGATCTTGACTGGGGACATGAAAGCATGGAATGGAAAAAAAATACTGGGCCATGTGGAACTACTGTTGGCTTTCTTCACAGCCTGCAAGGTTTTGAAGATATTCAAAGCAATGATCAGGAGTTCACAGCTGATGTACAGCAAAGACGCGGTGAATAGCATTATATATTTTTTTCCAGTTCTATTCAGCTTCTTAATTAATGTCTTTCCTAGTGGAATGTGCTTGCTGCATTTTGTTGAGCACTGGGGAAGGAAGAGATGGAAGTGTTTTGAAAGCGTGGCTCACACTTCACAAAGATTTTCACTAGTTAAGAGCGACATGAAAACAATGGGAGATAATAA
>WEIS01018713.1:40084-56735 GCA_013389965.1 Todus mexicanus | reverse complement strand
GGGTTGCCAAAATAATTTGCGTGACATGACGAAGTATCATTGCAGCTAAAGCTTTGTCAAGATTTACGTTAATACAAAATAGTGGCAGCACTAAGTAGTTTTCTGACCGGCATGAGTAACTTGTGAGACTCTAGAAAGAAAAGATACGAAGAAGCGTGATAACTTTTTACTGTTTTTTACGTAGACAGCTGCTGTTTTCAGCCTCTAGAATTGAGCAGCTTGTGGATTAATGTAGGGGAATGTTTGCATGGGATGATTTTAGGGATGATTGTTAAATCTGCAAACATCTAGTGTGAGTTTTTAGTACCCGACAATTCCTTCTGAGTAGTTTTTGGTACTGGCGATAAACGTTCCAGTTGTGTAAGTGAAGTATTTGACAGTCATTTTTTCTACAAATGTGGGGCCTGTGCCCAAGGCTGGCTCAATGTGCACCACAGTGTTCTGTGTTGGGGTAGCCTGGTGTTAGAGGACCAGGTGTTACCATGGACCCAAGTGCTCATCTCAAATGAAACTTCATTTACGGATGCCTTAACAAATACTCATAGTGAGTGTAACACGATCTGTACGGGTGCGAGCTAATGGTTAACTGGCTCTGTTGAACCTGTGCTCCTTAAACAAACCCTATCAGTGTGGGATGAGTTGTCTTATTTCTGCAGACAGGCGTAGTGCAGGTTGGAGACTAAAGCTTTCTTCTTAGAAGACAGCAGGAGGGCTTTCACTTCCTGCTCAAACAGGGAAGGGAAGGCAGGCATCACATTACTAGAGCTGCTATTTTCAAATAAAGACGAGAGGGATGAGGGTAGTGGGGTCTCTGAGTATGTCCTGAAGTTCGTAGAGTGGCTGACCTCAACTCAGCTGTTACTTTGATTTTTTAGCTGTCCGAACAGGTGCTTGATGCAGTATAAAGCTTCTCAGGATAGCTGGCGTAACTTTGCTTTCACGCTTTGAGGAAGGGGAGAGAAATAGGCAAGATCATGCTTTACACAAGAGGTTACTGTGTGGAGATACTCTGTATGGTGAACGAAGGGGCAAGATAGTGCTGAAACTTTGAACTTTCTGTACAAGGCAAAATCCTAATAGATCAGGTGAGTCAAAACTCTGTGGATCTTGCTTATATGCTGGGGGCTTTGAAAACTTTGTGGAAATTGCTTGTCTTAAGGCATATGGGTTAACAATCTTGTTTTCTGAACTTCTACCAAGACAAAAAAATTTCATTTTATGCATGGGAGAGACCTCTCATCCAAACACAGCTATTGCAGCAATAACATTTACATGGCCAGCTTGATTAGTCCTCTTGGTTTATGAATGGGTTGAATTACTATCTTTAATCTGAACAGTTCTTGAACTGTCAGAAAAATGCCAGTTGTAGATGAGCTGTATTTGCCTCATGGTTAATTGGTTGGCTTTGGTTTTGTTTGTTGTTGGTTTTTTTTAAATCCCCTGGATGGATTTGAAGGAAGAAAAGTAGGGTTTTGTTGAGCATAAGCAAATTCTTCATTCCCACAGATAGAAACCCAGAACTCAGCGTGGAAGGCTTCAGGAGTGCATCTAAAGCAAAACCAATGTATTCTGGATTTTCACAGTTATGGACAGAATAAGCTGGTATTTCAGGGTTTTGAGCATGGGTAGTAGGAGATCTATTAAGTACAAGAAATTGTCTCTTTGTGATTATTTTTTCAGAACTAACTTTTCCTCCCTTGATTAATCAAGTGACCTACCTCTACAAACAAATGAGATTGTTAGGTTTGAAATAAAGTAATGGATTTATAACTGTATAGCATCTACTGCTCACAATAGACGCCTCTGCTAAGGGCAGAAGTTTAGAATTTGATGCATTTAAGGTATTATTATGGACCAGATAAAAATTCTTTGTTAAAACATTGTTGGGCGTTCAACTCCCTCTTTGTTTAGGCTATCCATGCGCTAGTGTAAGTACATTTAATTCAATGAAGTTCCCTGTGACTTAGAGTGTTAAACATGTGACAAGAAACAAAATAAGAGAATTGAAGAACTCCTTTTTTATTTTTATATTGCTTATTAACATTATACTTGGTTTGACCTTGGTTGCAAAAAAGCTCTGTTGATTAAGTTAATAGTAAATATAACTTTCTAGTTAACATGTCCTGAAGGCCTCCAGAGTACATAATGATTATTTTAAGAATTGTTCATTTACAAAATAGAATACATAGACATAAATATTTTCTTATTTAGTCTTCTAAAATGACTATCAAACAGCAAAACCTTAATTTGTAGCGTGAAGTTATTTTGTTAAAGCATTTTTTTCCTGACAGACTTAATCATGCATGAGTGCTATCATAACTGAATTGATTTATAATGGCAAAGGAAAGTGAATATATTTTAAATTGATCAATGAAATATTGACAGACCTGAAACATAGATTATTTTGTTTTGTGAATTCTCCTGTCCTTTCTTAAGCAGAAAAATCATACTTGGACCATTTATATGAATTACTCTATTAACTGTAGAAAGTTGAAGATTATAAATCAAAATTTGTGAAGTGAAATGGAAATTAGAAATCTGTAAGGAGAGGCTGGTTTTGGACTCCATGTTTGTTTAAACAAAAAATGCATTAGATATTGTGCTGGGAAATTCCTCTTTTAAGCATAGTAAAGTTATAAATATTTATCTCCTTAATACCTTTTTTGGATTAAAATTATAAATTATTTCATGAATGCAAGTTTCAGGGTTTTTTGTTTTGCTTTACTAATATCCGTTTTATAGAGACTTTATGACCTCCAGTGCAACTTCCAAATATTGACAGTGCTGCAGCTGGATGGAAAGTTCAGAGCAAATCTTGAACCTCCTGGTGTTGGTTCTGCAGACTGTCTGGAGTCCAAAGGTTACGAACTGCTTGTAAACTATCTCCAGAATAAAAGCCTGTGTGCCAGGACATCAGCGCTGCTATTGTGTTCTCTATTCTTTTCCTAATTTGCAGTTTCTCCACACTCAGCCCCCGTGGATTCTCAATGTCTTGAATTGCTGCAGTCTATTTAATTCAGAGAGGTTATGCTAATCCCTGTCAACTGAAAGCCTGTCCTGAGACCCCAAGACTTTTCAGTGATGTTAATTTGCTTAGTACTACAAAACATTAAAAAAATAAATAAAGTAGTTTTAAATTGTTCACTGGTGAAGCACAGACACTCTAACCTTGGATTCAGCAAGCTCCTTCAGTGAGTACGCAACTTTTAGTGATACTGATTTAATAAACCTATTTTCTTTAACATTAAGCACCATGTACAAACATGAGGTAACATGTAATTTGTTAGCAGTAAAGGATTGCGTTGCAGCTTTTTTTTTTTTCTCTGCTGGGTCTGGCAACAGAAATATTAAAATTTGCAATCAAAAAACTCAATGTGAGATTGACCTGCTGACTATTGAAGTCAACAGAAGTCTACCTGTGAATATGAATGGAGGAGTTTATTTTATTTAGCTCTGCAACATGTACATGCTAAACCAAATAAGAACATTTCTATCCTTAAATATGAGGCAGTGATACACTGTTCAGCCTACAGGTTTCCCAGAGTGGACATGGACCCTTGTGGTAGGTACCTGGAGGAGAATCTTCAAACTTGAGTTGGGTGCTGAGGCTCTCCAGGTGGCTTATTGGGAGAAGATAGTGCTCAGGAGAGACTCCCAGGAGCCAGCAAGCTCAGCCACAAGCATCCCGAGTTCAACAGTACACCTCATGCATTTTTGCGAAGTGGAGGAAGGGACATAGTCCAACCCCATTCTCTTCCAATAAACTGGATTGCCTGTCTGTGCTTTGGATAGTCTTTGAGGATCCGGGCTTGACTTCTCAAGCAGAAGTGCAAAATCAGAAGTGCAAAATGGTAGATTTACTTAATGTTATTAAAAAAAAAAAAAGAAGTTCTAAATTAACATTTCTGTCTAAAGCCCTTTTCCAAAGAAACACTTGTGCTAGAGGGACAGGGAGCGATCACTTACAGCTTTCCACAGGCAGACACTCTATATAATTTACTCCCCACTGTGATAAATCTACCTCTGGTTTAGTTCATTAAGAAAACTTCAGCAGGGAAATGCAATTTCTCTTCATTGTGTAAACATAACAAATAGTACTTAACTCTCTTGACTGGCTGACATGAAATTCCTGGTAAATTAATCTAATTAACATAGAAATTTTTAAAATACACACATTTCTTCCCCTGTATCCTTGAGTGGTTTTGAGTCAGTAACAGAGTATGTAGAATCAGTGGTTCACCGAAGTGATCAAAGGTGAAACAAAGACAATTTATGTGTCTTTAACTCTGAATTGATCCCCAGTGATCAATTTAAACTTGTTACTTTATTCACCAGAAACAACAGGGATTTTTGTGGAATAGCTTTTACCAAAAGCGTTCTCGTATCAGCATTTTTTAATGTTCTGGTGGCATTTGCCTCATGGGCATAGTCTAAATACCCTTTGTAGCCAGCAGTGATCTTGATGATAAATCATTTCACGTGGCTTCGAATAATCTTAACTCTTAGCACCATAATCCCAAATTTAGTCTTAAATATTTTCTAGAAATAGGCCCACTGACTTTTAATTGGTGGGTCTATTTAGTACAGCGTGCAGTTTCCAGGTATTCAGTATCTCTTGTACTGCATAACCCATACCATGTGCATGGCTATCTAATCTCGTGGCAGGTGAGAAGCTGTAATTTGTGGGACGTCTTATCAAAATACAGAAAACTGATGTATGAAGAATGGTGATTAAGCTGTATTTGGTCCGTACAGTCTTAATTCTCTTTTAAAAAACAGGTAGCAATGAAGGAATAATCTTCAAAGTCGGTAAAACACTGCAGGTTTTAGCTGCATGGTGCTGCAGAGGTGAGCCCTGCGAAGGGGAGCTGCACGGGGCACCAGTGCCCCTCGCTCTCCAGGGGCTGAGCGTCCCCCTGTGCTCGCCAAGATCTGTTTGTCCAGTGATGCAAGAGTTTGCTAATTAAACAGTTCACAGTGGTATTTGGGGCAGAACCTGTGGACATTTAACCAATTGAACAATTTATTGCTGTAATTGAAGGGGTTTGCTGGTGTTTATTAACTAGCCTTCCTGTCATGTTCGAATGGCTGGACTAACCCTTGGTCCCTGACTTGTTTTCAAGCGTCCCACCGGTGGTGTTGACACGGCGGTTGTCACTCTTCAGGCTGCTGCTTCAAGGCCAGAACTTCACTTATCCCCTTTTTGCAAATTCAGCAACATTATTGAGCACTTTTTTCCTTTCAGGAGCAAGTGTTTTATTACCATTACTGACCCCTTAGAGCCAAAAGGAGATTTTATATTTGACACAAAAAAAAAAAAAAAGAGATAATCAGGAAATTTCAGCAAAGTGCTTCTGGCTTAAAAATGGATGCTAGAGTTCGTAATTTCAACATAGTTCTTGTTTATTTTCCTTTTTGACAATTATGGTCACCTCTACTATCTCTGTCGCATTTGGGTCTAAGGTAAAGGTGCCATTGCAGTGGCGTGCAGCAGGGCTTCCAGTCAGACCACTGAGGCACACATAGCTTGGGACACAAGTCTATTCAGGGGAACAATGAGTCCTGATGGTGATAGCAGGCTACTTCTCCCCCTCACCCATCAAAGCTTCTATAACTAGAACTAATTGGCCGTTCTTAAAGTGCAATTAGCAGGGATATTAATCTAGGCCTGACAGGTGTGAAAATGTGTTTCTTTGAGACCGTTCAAAAGACAGCCTATCTGATCAACCATAGGAGGAGCCTGAAGCTATATCGTGTCTTTAAACTCACAAGGCTTTAGTTTGCTGGAACTGAACAGCCCGCTTTTATTAATAGCATTTGAGTCAGAAGACATTAACTCCTCAGAAATGGGTGGGAGGAAGTTCACTTAATACTAGCATAATACTTGGTAACACTTCCATCATTGGGAATGGAAATGCTGGCTTCTGCCTTCATTTGGGTATGAGATGAAAAGGGAAGGGATGTTGTTTTTAAAAATATATATTTCAATTAGAAAGATACGTCTGAATTATTTCATATTAAGAACGACTCAGTGTTTTTCCTCTCCCCAGTTCACGTCCAGTGCAGTTTGATCATCTCCACTTGTAATGTTAGCTACTTTTCTCATTTAGTTGTTCTTCATCCCACTAGGCACAGCACATAGAGCAGTGATTTTAAAAGGTCATGCCACCAAGGGTGGCATTCTCATCAGCTGTGCAGATATTAAAGGGTACTAATGTAACAATGCATGATGGAGTTTCAGGACTTCAAGGAATTCAGGCTGGATACATCACTACTGGTTTAGCTTTTTTACAGCTGGTATAAATAGGCACAGCTCAGTGGACCTGCACTGATTTATATGTGTCCAAAGATCTTGGTCCAGCAGACTTACTGTGGGATGCTGAAAGGGTTCTAGTTGAATCTGCAGGTGGCTTCTTGTGATAGTGAGCTTTAGGCTTGGAGCTAGACAAGGAAATTTGTATTTCCCATTTTAATTATAAGAGGTGTTCACAATATAAGACTAAAAGACAAAGCCTACCCCAATGACATGCATCTGTTTTATATAAAATAAATGCATTGTAAGGGTGAGAAATTGCTTGAAGATGGTTTTGATATTGAAAATAGAGCGTGTTCATGGGCATGCACATGCACGTATGCTGCTGAGTGAGCGGTGGATAATTCTGCTTTGTTTTATTATGTACGTTCTGCTCTGAAAAATGTATGCATAATGCTTTACTCGTTCATCCTTCTGGAGGTATCTGAATGTCTAGACCACTGTGGTATTTCTTAGAAGTATCTTCGAAGATTTCCTAGAAAAGATGAGTCTAGAGGAGATCTCCCCAGTCGCTCAACCCAGTCTCCTGATGGGAAAGGTAACTTAAAAAAAAGTCTTTTTACTAATGAACAAGGCCCATCTTACCAAAGCTAGAATTTTTTTGCCCCACTGCTGTGACAGAAAAGCCCCTCTCACACTAAAGAACTTTCCACCCCAACTTGCTGAGGTCAGTTTTGTTCTTCCGTGAAAATCTTCGGCTGAAAAAGTTCAAGAAATAGCTCCTTGCTGCTTACCCCATGCCATATTTATAGAGCACAACCACATCCTTTCCCAACCTGGGCAAAGCCAGAAAGTGAGAGAGATCATGCTTGTGTTGCGTAATGGAACAAGGTTCAGCGGCCTTCAAGAGTATGAGCAGTGATTGAGGTAGCCTTAGAAACAGTGTATGTCCCTGGACTTAAATTGTGTGCCTGTCTGAGCTGTAAGGTTTTATTAACTGAGCTGCTAAGGTATCTGCAGCGCTCTCTTGATGCCCCTCATGATACTACACCCTTCCACAGTCAGCAGCAGGTCTGGAGCTGGCTCTGTGGGCTTTGCCGTAGAGCACGCTGCATGGTGCAGATGTGCTCTTTTGTATCTTTTCTAAGAAAGGCTCTGCATTTTCTAACCTATTGACATCTAAATTGATCTTGATTCAACATGTATGACCGGCACAGGAAATGACACCCTCCTTTTGGAACAATAGCAAGGTTTGTCATTTCTTTGAAACCCATTGCCCTTCCGTCAAGATCTGAACTTTCCAGGTGTTTTATAGGTTTAGTATTCAATTCCTGATTTAGGAGGGCAAGGCAGTCTTTTTCTTGATTCCCCCAGATAGTACAAAACATACAAGAGGAAGGAGGGTCTTGTGATTGAGATGAAGGGCTGTGATTCAGGACGTGTGGGTTCAGCTCCTGTCCCTGCTGTCTGCTTTCAGTGAAACCTTGAGGAAGTCATTCAGTTTCTTCCTCTTACGCAAAATCCCTGACTTTCTGTCTTTTCTATTCAACTGAGAGATTCTCATCACCAGCTGTGCATCTGTATGCCTTCCTCACCATCATTGTCCACTAATGCAAGCTGGACAGCCTGCCTTCTCATGTTTGGGGAGAAGAGTTTTGGGGTCTGTTCTTAGAATGGAGAATGTAATCTCACACCCAAATCTGCTACTAGGACTCCTGATCACTTTTCCATCTCTCCCTCAATTCTTTCACCCCCAACATCTCCTTTTTTCCCCTGTCCCTCCTGAACTACCCAGAAGTGGAGAGGAAAAGAAGGGCTAGCTTTCCCCTCCCCATTGCGAAACCAAATATATATTATTGTCAGTCTCCTCTTAACCAGACGTGGGATTGAAATTACTCAAATCGATGTCAACTGAGTACAAGTTACGTAGTTTCTTAAGTTGCTGACTAAAATTATTGGAATTACCGAGAGCTAAATGATCTGTTGTAGCTGGAAATTGGAGGGCCTCTGGTGTTTACACATTGTTCGTGGTGGAAAGGATAAATCCTGCTGCTTCAACTCTTCACTCTTTTTATAAACAAAAAAGGTGCATGATGAAGATGTTTGTTCATAGTTGCTTAACCTCAAATGGTTTGGACAGTAACTTTGCTCATACCTCAGTTATATTTTCATGCCTATTCAGAGTTTTCATTAGCAAATTATTTTGTGGCTACCCAGAGTAATGTTTAATAATTGCATTGAGATGTTTCTCTCTTAGAAATCTAAACTGTAATAATGCGGTAAAACCTGCCTTTGTTCAAGAGATACCTGAGCGGATGAATTTAGTGATTAAAATAACTGCTAAATAAGCACTGTAGTATTTATTGACAGAAAGCTGCAGCTCTTTGCTGCACGGCTGGTAAGAAACAAGAGAATGAATAATAGCTGCCAGTGTCCCAAGTTTGAAAAGTCAGAGGAAATGGCAGCAAGAAAAAGCAAATGAAGATGGATGAAACCCCAGGAGGGTGAAGGGAGACGTCCTCCATGCTGGACAGGGCTGGGCGGCTGACTCCTGGGTCACCTCAGCTGTTGCTTTTCGGAGTGGTGTTTTGAAAGGGCGCTGTTTGGGAGAAGTGCTTCCTGGCTGCCACTGCCGCGCACCACTTGCAGATGCTGCCGGTAGGTCAGTGGAAGGTCACCGCCAGTTAACTCAACACCTCCAGTGAGGAGAAAGCTCTTGGGGATAAACTGCCTTACTATCACTGTCTAACCCGTATCAAGAGAACTCGCAGATGCTTAACTTGATGCTTTGTTTTGTCCCAAAGTATATTTTCATGGTATCATTAGCATTGCCAACTAAGACCCTTCCCCTTGCTCAGTGCAGTGGGTTCAGCACTGGTTTCTCCAGCCTGGTGGCTGGCTTTTCTCCTGCCTGGGCCCTCTCCCTGTGCTGTGGCCAGGGTCAGGCTGTCCTCCAATGCCTCACCAGTACCTCAGTGAAAGTGCCAGGGACTGAGCAAGACTTCAGGGTCTGCAGAGGCAACAGCATCTTGTGCATGCTTGAGTACCTCCTGAGCATGCGTAGGTGCTCCCAGGGCTTGCTGTGTGTGTCGGGGCACATCGTACGGTCCTGCAGGACTTGAGACAAGGCCAGCTCCCCACTGCTGTGACACTTGCAGCTCCGTGGCTCAGTGCCAAAGAGGCAGCTCTTACACCTCTGCCCGTACTGTGAGTGTTGTCAGAGGCGACATCAAGCGTGACATCAAAAGGGGATAGATTAAATGTGAAGGTGGATGGTGTTTGCTTATGAAATGTGAAGTCTGAATATGTTCAGCAAACTGCATTGAGTCCTGTAGGTCTCCAGAAGTGGAGCAGTTGCATTTAAGCCACTATGCTCTGAAAAAGATGAAAGATACAAATAAATGTCACAAGCAGTGCAGGAGCCCGTTTCCTACATATACATGGAGGTATGTGAAACATCAGTGTATTTTACATTGCTTCCACATTTTTGCCTCTGACAACAGTTGCGAGCCCAGCTCACAGGTGAGTCTGGGTGCAGGAACTCTCCAGTTGTTACTCCCCTGAGCGTGAGATTTGGTGGGGCTTTCTCGCGTATCCACGAGGATTCTGGGCAAAAGTCTGGAAGAGGCAAAATGCCGAGGCAAGGCAATTGAACTCTGCAAAACGTCTGCAGGTTGCAGACTGCTTCATTCTAGTCCATAAAAGAATTTAGTAGGCATATATTTTATGTGTGCGGGTACATCAGTAGATGTTTAAAAGTACATATGTCTGTTTTCAATAAAAGTATTCCGTGATCGAAACATCTTAAAAATCTTAGGCTTCACGTTTTCTCGAACAGGCTTGTTCAGGGAAACAAAAGAGAATGCTTGACAAGATTATGGTGTTGCTTCTATACGTTTCCTTTATTCTTGTGGCTAAAAGGAAATTACAATGTGTCATTAAGTCAAAGTGTGGTCTGTGGAGCTGAACCAAAAAAACCTTTAAATGGACTAAAATTCCCCTTCTGATAAAAGGGAAAACTACACAGCAGAGAGACAGGATATCTTTAATTTAAATAGTGGGTTTAGGTATATTAATTTGAGTTCAAAGCATCTTTCAAAGGGTATGATGCCCACATTTTTAATTTTACCTAATACTGAGCATCTGGTGTGGACTGGTTTGTGGTACTGAGAGCAAAAGGAAATACATTACTCATAGATGAAAGGAGTGAGGGGGAATCACTGTCCTGACTAAAAATAGCCTTTTTTCCACCAGTTAATATCAGCTGGAGGTTTGATTAAATAGTAATTGTCTAGAAAAAGACAATAATTGAGTGTGACTGTTTCCTTTCAGGGGCCAAGCCCAGGTGGTGAAAGTTAAGTATTGTCCTTCAGATAAGGTCCTGAAAGCAGTTTTCCTGGATGTCCACCGAACCCTTCTGCAAAACGTCCTTTCTGGGTGCTGAGCTGCAGACAGACAAAATCCAGGCCTTTTCGCAGGGCAGCAGCAGCTTTCGGGGATGCAGCGCTGGAGGATTTTATGGCTGCACTGTAGATACAAGCTGGCTCACCTCTTTGGCTGGAACTCTAACCCAGAGGCGCAGAGATCACAAGAGACAAATGTCTTGAATTAAGAAATGAGGTTGACATCTATAAAAGTCAGAGTACATATAGTAGGCAACATGTGTAATAAAACTATAACATTATATCTAATAGGGAGATTGGAAAGCTCTCTAAAAGAAATACAGCTTCCATTCAGATCTGTGTGTTCAAAACCAAAATGTCCCAGATTAATGCTTTTTGAGTTTCTTCCCTCCTTAATTTATGGATCTGAGTACCTGTGGTCTTTTCCTAAAAATCAGTCTCTCTTTTTCTGTCTGAGGCTAATGATGATTCTGGTAACAACTTTGCCAAGCTTTATTGGAGTCCATAGTGAACAAACACTCCTGTGAGGTTAACAATGTTTTCTTCTAGATTTCTGTAAAGTTATTCTGTCTAAATTACCCTTTTATGCCTCATAACATTAACGCTTGTCACTTGTCTGGGACTTCGCATATTATGAATAGCTAAGAATTATTTAATTAACCTTTGCAAGTGTCCAGTGAGCCAGGCAGCCATGAGATAGAGCCAGGCAGGAAATGCTTTCTCTGCCCTGTGAAATTTCAAATTGCTACTTATTCTGAGTGGAATGGACTCAAAACTTTGGGGATTTTTTTGCAGGGGAAAAGTGGAGGAGGAGAGAGCGTGAGAGACCAACTGGTCTGCTGCAAAATAGCCAAAACTTACAGAGTGCTCCCTGGGGAAGGGGAGAACTATCATTTCAACCCTTTGTCCTGCTCAGTGAAGATTTGGGACTTTAGCCTTACGCCTCCACATGCTGAATTAGGACCATAACGGCTTGGGCCAGAGTCAGGCCAGCTCTGGGTGGCCTGGGGACAAGCAGTCAAAGCCATAGCCTGCTAGTGAGATCAGCTCCCCAAAGCATCGCTGGCCATAGCTTGGAGTGTCTTCTCTCTTGCGCTCCAGGTAAGCGGAGTTTCACTCCAAGGTGAGGCTGAGCTCTCATCCAGTCAGAAATATCACTCACTTCAAAAGCAGCACACATTCTACCAGGAAGCCTAGATTTTGGCCATTCAGCATTTTCCAGGGGAAGTTGACCCCTTGGGTAGGAAAAGGTAGTTGCTTCAAAGCCACAGCAGAAATTGATACCATATTCAGTTTGAGAATTCGGATGTCTTGATTCTGTGGTTTAAACCACTAGACCACACTCTTTCTGAAATATGTAGGAATATTTGCATTTTTATATAAGGAAACTGAGGCACAAAGTGGGTACAAGGCGTGCCAGAAGCCACGTAAGATGCCCGTGGCAGAGCTAAGAACAGGTTTCCTGATACCAGCACCTGTGATTCAGCTACAGCACACTGCGAAGGCAGGGCAGGAAGGAACAAAGAGATAAAAAATTAATTTCTTCTGAAATTGAAGACTCTTCTTGCTTCAGTTAGTCTTTTCCATCATACCCAGAGCAAAGATGAAGTCAGACTCATTGCCGCTTCCCTATAATCAAATTTTTATTTTCTTTAACAGTTAGATTTAACAATGAATATCGCTTTGGCACCTACCTCGGGAAACTGCTGGCCTCCTGCTAATCACAGATTGGTAGGCTAACAGAGGAGACTGCCCATTGAGAATATAATCCTGGTCTGCAGGGGGGCACTCACCTCTGGGAGGCAACCTGTTGTTTAAAGCAACTACAGCCCGAAACTCCTCATTTAAGTGTATAGCACAGAGGGCTGAAAATTAACATGAACTTCGAAGAGGGGTAGAGTGGTCTTGAGCTGATGAGAAGGGTGACAAATTTGTTTGTGACAACTATAAGTATGTAGAAAATACATGGGAAATTTTAAAGGGAATGTTAACCGTAAGTTTTGGAAAGCATCTATTTTCCTGTCTACCTTTGTTGCAAATAGAGTGGAAAAGCAATATAATTCTCTCCACGTTTATCAATGTCTTTTAATAGAAAAAAAAAAATGGGGTCAGTAAGTCCTCTGAAAAGAGGCTAAAATGAAGGAAGATTGAGAGTTCATCACTTCCATATTTTGAGCCTACGACTTCCAAAATCAAAGGCCTAGTAATCCTAATGGATTGACTTCCAAAATTCCTTGGATTTGTATTGCTGGACTTGTCTCTCTCCAGGGCTTAGCTGGATCCCTGCAGATAGATTTTCAGGTTTATATGCTGTAATTCCACTTAGTCCAGCTGTAAACTTGTGGTGGCTGAATTAATACATTATAGGGGAAAAAAAAAAAAAAAGGAAAGAAAAAAAAAAAAGGAAAAGAAAATAATATACCTACAAAACCCCTAGCTGTGTATCAAATCCTGAGGGGGGAAAACTGGGCATTTCAATTAGTTGGTTGTGTGGCCTGATTGAAGAACAGCCCCGTGGCTAACAAAGCTTTGTCTGTAGTATCAGCTTGCTCCTCATCCACCAGGACAAATAGAGTGGTTGGTCATTAACGGGCTAGCAATCGGGTAGGGGTTTTGTTCTTAAATGGGGGCTTTGTCTTATCCCTGCTGTTTAAGCCCTCTCCAAGCACTCCTCACCTGTCATATCTGTCATACATTTAATTCATCACGCTCTCTGGTCAAAAGCTACACTGATAGTATCAAGAGAAGAGGAGGGGGCTTCTTATAACTTTAGCGATCAAAGGAGATTACCAAGCAAATAAGATTTTAATGAAGACGGCAGGTTTGGAAAGGAGAATTTACTGCTTTGCCAATCACTAACACAGAAAGGTTCGTTTTATCTGTATAGTATTTGAGAGTGGAATCCCAAACTGTTACAGAAAGAAGGATGGATACATGTGTTGGTTTGTGGGTTTAATTAAAAACAGGAGGAAGAGATGTAAGAGGGAAATAGAGCTCTTTTATTTCACTTATACAGGTCATATTTTTAATCTGGAAATATAGTAAGTGTAGCAGACTGTGCTTAAATGCGAGTTTGGTGCAACGATGACAAATCCATGAAGCAATTTGCCACTGTATTGTCAGGCCAGGTCTCTGCTATGTGACCTAAGTTTCAAAATACCAATCGCAGTACTGAAATATGCCTGGCCTCACTGTAGCGACTCAACAGGCAAAGCAGAGAGGCAGTTCCCAGTTGCAGGCACGGATAACCACATATTCCTGTCATCATACATGGCCGAGCGTTTTCCAGGAGGGCAGCCCTGTGCAAGAGGAGTGAGGAGCACTGAATGCCTTTGCTTACAAGTTTGCACAGAGAAGCACATGCTGCCCCGTGGTGCTTTCTCATGGAATGTGAGCCTGTAGCAACTGCATGATTATTCAAAATTTTAAAAATTCACAATTATTTTCTATTAATCCTGCAGTCTTTTTGCAGAGGAATTATTCCATTTGGGACTATCAGTCCAGAACACTTACTCCGTTTTCTGATAAAGTGGAAATAACTGGTGGGGGATTCTCTGTTGCAGCTCCTACTGCTACTGGCGTGCAGTAGCGAAGTGGTGCATGGCCAATCATTCAGCAGCAAAGATGCTCTACTGGTCACATAGAGCAGTGCTTCACCCACCAGCTGGCATCTGTGCAGCGTACAGAGCCAAACCTGCCCTGTTAGCAGCAGAACCAGGCAGCTTTACTTTTGCCATTTTCCCTTGTGATGAAAAGAAAGCCTCCGCAATTGGTGAAGTCTTTGATAAAAGAAGGGGTAGTTATATTATTAGCACGGATGTTAACATATTTACTTAAAAGACAGGGGGAAGTGGCTGCCTGGCTTTCTTTAAACTGTATTAAAAATGTGGGGTCCAGGAAGGAGATCACAAAAACATGTCTGAGCTTGTCAGCCTTTAGAGGTTTGCGTGGAAAACTCCAGTTCTCACTTTCCACTGAGTAATACTGAGAGCTCATTATTTGTGCGGTTTTCAACCTGGCTATGAATTATGAATGATTTGTTTAAGAAGTGATAAACTATGGGCCTGCCTTTCAGCTCTGAGGAGGTACCTACAGAGAAGGTGTTTTACGTTGTGAGGAGGTGGGCCTCGCTATCGTTCTAGTTGGAGCCACTTTCTTGCATCTTCAGTTGTATTTCAGCCAGTATCCACCCCTTTAGTTGTTCTTCTATAGCCTCCAGAGTCTCCTGATATGCAGGACACAATGAAATAGTTTTACAGAAAAAGAGATGAAAAATGACATGCTGTCATCTGCTGCCATGAATTTAGCTGAACCGAAGTCAGACCAAAATTTATTTACAAGCGAAGACGGGATCAAGATGCAGCCAGCACTGGTTCAGAAAGTCTGCTTGAACCTTGCTTTGAGTAAGCATGTCAACAAGCAGCTTCTAAACTGATTTGCTTGAATCAATAGCGGTGCAGCCTCTGTGTGAATAGGGCCTATATTTATCTGATACCGTGACAAGACAGTACAGCAGCAGCAGCTGCAGCAGGGCTCTCCTGGTGTTCACACCGGTTCAGCAGATGGGTGTTAGTGGCACTGGGAGTTGCTCTGCAAAGCTCTGCCCTGTAAACAGGGTTGACGTGTGTGCCAGACACAAACATTGGCATTTACTGTTGGTTTAAGGACCTCCATGCTTTTATTCTGCTGGAAACTTTTTTTCCCCACCTCTAAGTTAAGAGGGACAGAGGTGACTTACAATGTTGTCTTTCCCCTCACAAATGAGAAACTGTGGGAAGGTGAATGTGTTACTTGAAGCATGGACCAACCATCTCAACTAATGTATTCTGGTTATAGATCTTACAAGGTATTTGCAGGACCAGAGACTTAGGTACTTCTGTAAAGAAGGATTTTTTAAAATAATGTCAGCTCACATGACATCATATAGAAGTCAAATGACAGAGCAATTTGTGGGTTATTGTTACAAAATTAACCCTTCCAAGCAAGCTCCTAAAATACTCTGCAGTTGGAGTTTCACTTAAGGAATTTCCTTTTAAGCTCCTTTCTCCAAGTTTAAATCTGTCTACAGAAAACTTAAAACCCCTTTTTTTCCTTTTTTTAAGGAAAAGAAAGAAAAATAGCATTTTTTTTCTGCGTTTAACTAAATGCTTTTCAAACATATCACCCCATACCTGACTGTTATTTGAAAAAATAACAGCACAAAAAGCAAAAAAAAAGACCCCAATAACAAAACAAACAAACAAAAAACCCTTTAGAAACTGGGCATCAGTTTTCTTTGACAGAACAAAAGCCACTGTGCCAACACTTAGAAATGCAACACATCAGCTGCTCTTATGGCTCGTACTTTATTCTCTGCATCAAAGCTCTGGTGGGGGGGAGAAAAAACAGAGAGTGAGAGAGCGAAAGAGTCAAGCTCTTCAGAGCCTCTAATGACGCGTGCCAAACACGTGGAAGGTAAATCCCCTAATTCAGTCTATTCTTTCAGCATTCCCTGGCGGGTGGCCAAGCTAAATATTTCTGCCAGATAAAAAATGCACCCTTGTATGCAGCACTTTCTTAACAGGATGGCTCTCCGGCTTTAGCGGAGGGGGCTTCTCTGGGGGAAAGCCAACATGTGTGTTCTCTTATCTATTTATTTATTTTATTAAAAAGGGGCTTTATGGGCTGTGATTGGATTAACTTAGTGAACCCTGGAGGAAGAGGAAAAACAACCCGGGAAGCTGGTTTAGCACCCCCACCTTTTTGTCATCTTCTTTTGGGATTTCCTGGCTGGCTGCCACCTTGAGCCTGTTGAATGTTCTTTAGATCAATCAATTAAAAAGGCTTTAATATTTGGGTGATTGGAACGCAACATATGGGCCGCTGGTGCGGATGTCATGTGGTGCGTGGAGTTAATTGAAATGATTAATAGAGGTGTTAGTTTCTTCAAGACTAATTGAAGAAAGAATATAATTGGAAGCATGGACTAACCATTCTGGTTGATTTTTTTTTTTTT
>WEIS01018713.1:0-18767 GCA_013389965.1 Todus mexicanus | reverse complement strand
TTTTTTTTTTTTTTTGTGGTGTGCTGAAACACATGTTGAAATGCGGACAAGTGCAAACAGCCACCACATAACACCCAGCAATCTGTTTCCGGGTGGATTACCTCTTTGATTCCATGGCTGTTATTTGTCCCCTTTATTTTGACATTTGACATGAAATTATGCTAGACATTAGTTGTTTACTAGGATTTTTAATCTTGGCCAGCATGCAGGCAAGTATTTCTCTGTCTCCCTCCCTCTCTCTCTCTCTCTCTCACACCATGGGTAGTATAACAGAAGAAAATGTATCGTGGGGAAAATCACAAGGTTTAGCTTATTTGTGAAGTGCTGTCTACAGTCCAGGGGTTTTACCGTCCTTTTCTGCAAAGATCTGTTTCAAAGAAAAAGAAATGCTCACTGAAATGAGCTGTGTGCAGGGTCTGATGAGTGCTAATCTGCTTTGGTAAGATTCCTTGTGGGGTACAGACAGCGGTAATCCCAACTCTTGGCGTTTGTCAGCCACTTCTGCTATTCTTGTCTTGTTCTGAAATCCCAGTGAGCAAAAATACAAGTGGCAAGATGTGTGAAGGGGATATGATAAATATATTTTGCCATGAAAGTTTGATTGTAATACCAGATTAATGGGGTTTTTAGTTTCTCTTCACACACACACAAACACCCCCATCTGTGCAGCAGGATCGATCTTGCAAAGGCTTGGGCTTTTTAGTTTACAAAATTGTTGGTTTTCTAACATTGTTTGTATACATTAAATTTAAGAAGATTGGTGAGGAACAGAGAGAGACAAAACCAATAACCCAGCAGTGTTTTGCAAAGGGTTACTCCAAGGCACGTTCTTCTGAATAATGATGAATTGCTTCCTGATTTGTGGTCAGTGACTTTTTTTGGTATAATTACTGTCAAGAAGGAAGCTCAACAACTCGAGTACATTTCTTAGACCTAGCATAGTGGAGCATTTTCATCAAAACCCTTACGCGTTTTTAACCAAACCCACTTGACATATGTTACCGGAACTGCTGCCTCCTTTTTATAAAAGAGGTGATCTGTGAGTACATGTCATAAAGCCATTTCATATTCTGTTTTGTGTGCCACTGTATGCTGGTGAGAGAATTGTAGGTTGTCTTTTTTTTTTTTTCTCTGTTGTTCTCCTTTTAGCTATCAGGATGGGTGTAGAGTAAAGAAGGTGGGGGTGGGGAAGAGGTTTCATTTTGATCTGGAGGAGCAGTCATTCCAGTTTCTATCTTATTAGAAAAGCGAGCTCCGTAGCAGTGAAGTGATTGATAGCTATTGAATATGTTTGTTTGCTGGAACTAGACTTTTGGGGGTTGGCTTTGATAGGAGAAATAACTTCTGAAGATACTTGACAGTCTCTGTTACGTTTCGCTTACTGTTTCTTCTTGTAAATGTATTTCCACAAAACACATTTTTCAGGCGGTGTTCATCTTCGGCTTCTGTATGTCTTGTTAAGGTGCTAGTATCGAACAAAACCAGTCATAACTTATCCAACACAGTCCTTAATTTATTTCTGTTTTGCTGACCTGTCACTAAAAATTTCTTGCATTGGTTGCTTTACATTGTTAAGTTCTGGCGACGGGAGAGGAAGGAAAACTTTGATTTCTACTGGCAATGGACTGATCCTGTGCTGCTCTTCTTGTAGGTCACTGGAGTTATAAGCAAAGAGTACATCCCAAAAGGAACGCGCTTTGGACCCCTGGTAGGAGAGATCTATACCAGCGATACGGTTCCCAAGAATGCGAACAGAAAATACTTTTGGCGGGTAAGCAGGAAAAAACAGCATCATGTTGTTGCAGTAAGCAGATCACTAAATGAGTACAGCTGAGAAGCTGGGTCACTTCCTGCTTCAGACCTGTGCGAACACAGGGGGCAACTTCTGCGCCCTGCTCGGCTCAAACAGAGCCACTGGGGTGAGCTAAGCCCGGCTGTCTTGGAAGTAGGGATGTGTGGGTGGAGGGAGCAGGGGAGATGCACAGCCCTTCCTGGCTCTAGCTTCTGAAACGAATTGGTGCTTGATTGTGTAAAGAAGTAGTTCTGCTGCTCGCTGTAGGGACAGGTTATTTTGCATTTCTTCACAGTGGAAAGTCATTCTTGTTTATGCAAATATCATTCATCCTTGATTTTTCCAGCTACGAAGAAGCTGTGAGAGTACTGCGTAATCACTTACTCTGGAATTATGATATGTTTGGTGACATGTTTTCCTGGGTTTTGAATAGAACTGCTGTAACACAGTGGTGGTGGTCTTCAGCGTGCGTCATGCAAGTCTCAAGCTTTTCTAGTCCACTTCAGAAAGTGCTGAAATAGCAGCCCATGGATCTTAGTGAATAGAAAAATCCATTAATGGTAGACAGACACTAGAAGTGATGCCTCATTTGTACTCCGCAGTATAAGCTGGAAGGGAGCAGCAGCCAATTTGTTTTGGCTTGGGAAATCTGTGCTGGGGAATATGCTTCCAGTTTATCAGTTGACATAATCCTCAGTTTCCTTTACAGATCCATTATGAATTGTCAGAGAACATTCCTTCAGCCTCATCTCTTTCCATGGATTTGTTTTGCTGCCTTCTAGCCATTTAGGTTGTGTCTAAATCAGTGGATTTGGGAGTATATCCAAGCGTCTGTGCCCAGGTGCCTGCCTGAGTTAGCAATATCCCGACCTCGTATCCAGGTGAAACCCAGGGCAAGCACCAGTGTTCCCCACACCCTGTTCTTCCTACCTAATTGCATCATTTTGGTTTTCTCAGATCGTGTTCGTGTGGTGTAATACAGCATTGCACAGACACTTATTTGTGTGAGTGTTTTTATAAAGCAGGCAGCTGTTTTCATGTAGATAAGACTACAAAATGTTTCTTTTAGCCAAATTTTTCGGGAGCTTGCGTCCAGCATAGGAAGAGACCAGTACACTGGCCCCAGCCCTGCCAGTTGCTTGTAGGACGGCAGATACTGGGAAGAGGGGCTGCTAACCATCTTGCAGGACTTCATTTATGCATTGCAGCAAGAAAGATGACATCATTCTCATGATGTGATTTTAAGCCTTAATGTGGAAGGATCCTCAGAAATAATATCCTAGGAGCCATCTAAGCATCGTTAAATTCCTTGTTATAATCTCTTGATTCGTTCAAGACAGGCTGCCACACTGAAAATGAATTCCTTCCTAGGGGTCTGACACAGGCTTGCATATGCAAAGGAAATTGTGGGAGATAACTTCCCACATGTTATTAAAGGCATCCTGGGCTTGCTGGCAGGAGCGGGAACATCTGCTACATGCGGGGGAACGCTGCTTGCGCCTTGCCCACGCAAGGGTAGCAGGGCCACCCGGGGCCAACGTCATTTCTGGGAACTGCACCATGACTCAGCACATCAAGTCTTGCCTTCCCCAAATAGGTGGGAGCCTGGTAGGGCGCCTTCACCCCGGATCTGGTGACCCGCAACATCCGCGGCCCTGCCGTGGGAGTGGTGGAGGGTCAGTTTAGGAAGTGGCGACAAGCGTCGAGCACCGGAGCCCCGTGTTCCTGGAAGTTTGCGAGCCAGGGTGAACAGAGAAACCCAAAGGCTCCTCTTGATGCAGCACCACTCGCTCGGCTCCCTTCCATTTTCTCATAACAAACACACCGCAAAATCTCTCACAAGCTGCTTTGATGAGGCCACATGTATTTCCCCCTTCTCAGTTTACAGGAAGTTACTCTTAAAGAAAGTGATTCTGGTGTTTACTGCTTGCGTTAAAGGGCCAGGCTGCCTCACCCCTCTCCGTCGGCAGCTCTTGGGGAGAAGAGCTGAGGTCCCGGCCGGCGGGCGCTCATAGGGTACGCCGCCCGGCCAGGTAGGTGTGAAAGACACTGGTGTGAATACAAAGGCAGGAACACACCGTGGAGTGTTTTCCCACTGAGATAAGCTCTGTCTCCCCTTTGGAAAGGCATTTCCTGCTCAGCGAGGTGCATCGCTGATGCAAGCTGCCCCTGCTTCAAGGTCTGGCTCTTTCCTGGTCATCTGTTTTGCGAAACCCAGGAGCTCCGTTTCATCCGGCGTGGAGCTAGTTCTCCCTTACTCTTTCTACCTTTAACAAACATGTCTCCTGGATTTTTCTTGATTTTTCTTTTCTAGTAATTCTCTTATTCCTACCACTTTAAGAAGCACTAGATACTGTCAGTCATCGGGACTTCTTTCCCTGCAAGCCACTAAGCAGTTTTTAGATTCATGTTTTCTTTCCTCTCTGTGGACAAGCCAGAACATGTTTCTCGATAGGAAAAGTGACTTCTCCTCGGCTGGCACCTCTCTAGGTCTTCGTTAAGTTACGGCAAGTGAAGTTCATCTTTGCCTTGCCCAGCCTTTCCACAAAAGGGTTACAGTCCAACTATGAGCAAGTGTTGCTTTAGGACTCCAGGGGGGTGGAGGATGTTTGCATAGTTTAAACCTTTGGGTGGAGGTGGTAGGAAACTGCAAGTACAGAGGCCATAGAAAAAGGCGAGAAGGACTCTGACGTAGCGTGGCCAGTCAGTCTTATACACAGGTGACTCAAAGCTTTAATGCAAGCATGCACTCAGACCTGCAGTCATTAGCATCACCCACTTGTTGATCATAGCACCATGAAAAGGACTCTTAAGGCAGACTCTTCATGCAGGGAGAGTACTCTGCATTTCAGAATTTGGGTCTGATTTGTTCATGATAGCAGAGAAACAAGCTAAGCCGAAATGGAAAAGGTGACTGTGGACTTACCTTTGAATAAGCATCTCTTTTCTTAATGCAGAGGATAGCATAGTTAGAAAGGGGGGAACTCAGCTTGAATTCTTATTTCAGTAATACCTGCTCATTAAAGAAACCGAACAACTGATCGTTTTTCCCCTCTGAAGTCTGTGTGCACATGTTGCTTATTACTCGCACATATATACTGATGAGCACCTCCTCTCTGTTCCAGATCTATTCAAGTGGTGAGCTTCACCACTTCATTGACGGATTTAACGAGGACAAGAGCAACTGGATGCGTTATGTAAACCCTGGCTACTCTGTTCAGGAACAGAACTTGGCTGCTTGTCAGAATGGAATGAACATCTACTTCTACACCATCAAACCCATCCCTGCCAACCAGGAGCTGCTCGTGTGGTATTGCCGAGACTTTGCAGAGAGGCTTCACTATCCCTCCTCCAGAGAGCTCACAATGGTGAACCTCAGTAAGTGGATTACAGTATAAACAAGGCATGCTAGTAATGTCTCTTCTGCCTGTATGATCTAATAATAAGTTGTATAATTACACAGCTGCATCATCTGTTGTGTCACAGTAGGTAGCTCAGAGTGGAAAAGGGAATTAAACCCAGCACAACAGAATGAGTTCCCCATGCCCGTTCAAATGTAAACAGATTATAAAAAATCTGAATGGTTACTGGTTTACAATCGTGAGTCTTATCTGATTAAATTCTGAACAGACAACCTGAATATATCCTCTGTCTTTGGAACCATAGATGCTGGTTCACTCTCAGACTTTCCAAGTCTAGATCTCATAGTGTGTTGAGCAAAAGTCTGCATATATATATATATATATATATATACATATATAGAGAGAGCACATACTAAAAGCTGTCCAGTCATGCTCCCAAAGGGCTGCCCTCACTGTACAAGGAAGTGGCCGTGTGCCATGACTCTGTGTAGGTGTCTGACAAAATACATGTTGACTGCATAATGCCCTTTGAGCCCTGCGTCTGCGCTTACTTATCTTATGGGAGCAAACCTCCTGTGGTCTTCTCATCTGGTTACTTGTTTTTTAAGCTCAGTGTATTTCGTCTCTGTTTCTTGGCTCTATTTTGCAGCTTTCGTTTTCTGTTTAAAAATAATAGCTCTGTTCATGGGGGGAAGAGGTATTTCCAGGAGTTTATCTCGTGTGTTCCTGTGTGGTTTCTGACCATTTCCAGCCTCACCGCTTTGCGCGTAGCTTAATCACTGCCTAGCACCTCACTCAGAGCCCCTTGAAGAGAGTGAGGGATGGTTACTGACTTCTCATTTGACTCATAGGCTGCCTCCTCTACTCCTAGCTACCCTGAGATGGAACTGAGCATTCTTTTGTCCTTCTGCCAGCACCCACACTGAAATTTGAAGGAAAAATTGCAGGCAGTGTTTTGTGGGATTTTTTTATAAAAAGGGCTATTTGCTGTTATTTGGCGATGAATAAAGGGTTATAAAACATCAGTGTTACTTTTGGGATTATTAGAGCTAAAACATAAGCCTGCATCATGAAAATGATGTCGCAAATTCAGATTAATCAAAAGTACATCTGTCCTCCATGATTATCATCCTTTCACCAGTTTTTGGTCTTTTCCTAAAAATTATTGAAGAGAATTTACTTTCTCTTAGTGGCAAAAGGAAGGGAGGGAGAGGCTATCCTATGCTACTATATTCCTTACTCAAAAAAAAAAAAAAAATAATCACACTGCTTCTGTCACCTTTGCACATACGTCATTTCACCACTCGCTGTGCAGTTTTATTTATTTGTGTAGTTCAGCATTAACACTCGAAAGAGATGTCTTCCAGGCACTGAGATTGAAATATCCCTTCTAATTTTGAAAGATAACTCTGTTTAAACCATTTAGAAGTTCTACGTTAGGCCCATTTACCTAAAGAAAATGGCAGTTTTGCGAAGTGGGAAGAAGTTCTTAGTTTTTTTTATCTTTTCCCCTCATCATCATGACACTTCCAGGCCTAAAAACCTGCAGTTGGGCTGGAAACTCTGTAGATACCATAAGGATCGAGGTTTTCTGAAGTTTTGGTGCCCTTTCTTGAAAAGTATGGGAGACCTCTGGGGTTTTTTTTCAAAGATGCTTTTTTTTGCTGAAGGCCCGGTAGCAACAATGCAAGGCTGGATGTTTTTTCTAGCATTAGTACTGGACCCAGATGAGCTTAAAGTGAATGTCAGCACCATTCATTTTTCTCCTTCCCTTTCCTCCCAGGCCACTTCTAGTCACACCTAAAATCAGCAAGCCTTTCCAGCATCTCTCTCTGTCACAAGCCTCTTCAAGGTGCCCGTGCGTGCACTGCATTCATCTTATGGGTAAAGTGCAGAAGGCTTGTCCCCAAATCACCAGCATCCTGCACGTGCCAGATATCAGGCTTTGCCCCATCAAAACATCTTACCACAGTCTTGCTTGGGGGAACCCCCACTGATTACCTCTTCTACCTTATAGAAAGTCAGAAAGTCCTCTCCAGCCAAATGGATCGCTAATGATTTGGTGTTTAAAGTGGCACAGGTTCCCTTGGAGGAACAGACAAGCGTTGATACCTCTCTCAGCTCCTGGGTGATGGGTTTGGAACCCTCTGATTTAAGAGGGAGGGAAAGTCGGGGTCCAGGTGCCACTGCAGGCTGAAGTCAGGGCTTCCTTCCGCTGGGGCATGTGGGCAACGCGAGTGTGGGACAGCAGCACTGTCAGCCCATGACCGTGGTGTGTGGCACCCAGCTCCCTCCCTCTACTGTGTCTTGGGTGTGTAGAGCATGCCAGTGCCCGCAGGAGGCTTTGGAAGAGCTGTGCCTTGGCTGGTTGCCCAGCCCGGCACAGGAGAGGCCATCTGGGACACACACCTATGGAGAGCTTCCAGTCTTGCCAACTGAAAATAGAGGCAGCTGCTTTAGATGCCTCAGGGGTTTGGGGATCACGGTCTTGGAGTTCGGCACCTCAGTTCCTCTTTAAGAACCTGAGTGGGATGGGCCTTCAGGGAAAAATGTATCAGAGAATTTATCTGGCTTTATTTCCTGTAATTAGTGGCCTCAAAAATGAGAGAACTACTACTTTAGAGCATAAATAAACATCCACATATAACATCTACTTGCCTCTGTAACATCAAACTTTAAAATTAAAGGTAACTTCTCCAGCATTAGTTCATTTGTGCCGGAGAAGGAAAGCTTCCAGATTCAAGATAGCAATTAGGCATGTACTTGGTTATGGGTTTAACCCTGTCCTCTGTGTTTTCTTGAATTGGGGCCTTTGACCCAGTCCTTCAGACGCTGAAGCACACGCCTACCTACACAGCCATGATTACCTCCAAGTGGAGCTACGTAACTTCGAGTGGATGTTGAAGTGCCTGCAAGGAGTTGCACAATAGTGGTAGAGGCAGGACTCCACGTTATCCCAGTGGTAGAAACTCAGTTTCATTTCAAACGATCCTCTTCTGCTTCCTGCCTGTCTTGAGGTCACTGATGTTGTTTCCTATCAAGATTTGAGATATATCATCTCCAGATAGTGCCATTGTCCAGTTAAATGGTTGTAAGTGCAATAGCATGACTTCTGTATCCTGCTGGCCAAAAAACCATTTTTCAATAATTTGTTAAATGTGCTTAACCTCTTTCAATTGTGCCCTCAGATTTTCTTTTAGTCTGTGATATGTTATTTCTCAACGAGCAAACAGACCAAGGAAATTCTCTTCGGGGGTTCCACAAAGTTTAAGATTTCATTCCTACTTCATTCTAGGAGATTATTTTGTGATGGAGGGTGGAGAGGCTAACAGTTAAAAAAAAAAAAAACAAACCGCAAACAAAAAAACAGCGAACAATTGCATTGACTCAGGACATGGCTATTTGATAATAATGTTCACGTCTTGCAATCATATGATGCAACTTCCTGCTGCTCATGTCGTGTTTGTCTCCTCAGTCAAGTATGGGCAGGTGACATCTTCTGGTCAAGCTTCAGGAAAAAACTTTTGAGAGTTTGAGTTGAGGCAAGACAGTTTGCATATTTACAAAACATTTGGTGATCTTTTTGTTTCCTTAACAGGTTTAACAGGGTATTGTTTAAAATATTTTGAATGCTATGAAGATTAACTTTTTAATGCTTTTTTTCATAAATAAGATTTATTCTCTTCTTCCTGCTGGCCTTGACACGCTGGCCGTTAGCTAAGCCCTGCCGCTCGCTTTCCCTTTTGTTTATGGGCAGTTTCACTTTCTGGTTTGAAGCTTTTCTGTTTGGGTTGAGAGGAAACATCTGCACTTGCTTAAAAAAAGAATACCTCCTGAAATCTTCAAAAGGGCTTAGGAAAATGATTTTGAAATTCTATGGAAGCGTTGTCTTCGCAAAACCAGAATTTGAAGGCTACAGTTGAGTTAATATTGAGGAGCATTTGAAGGCTCCCTTAAAGACCTTCTCTGAGCAAAATGTTTTCAAAGGCATGTCACCCAGCCTAGGACACATTGAGAAAATGGATGATCAAATTATATACTTCTAAATGTTGGTCTCCTTTCTCATTTTGAGTGGAAACAGTCTTTTGTTTTGCCTGCTTCACAACTTCGAGGTTCTCTTACTACTAGCAAAAGAGGTGCTTAATTTAGATCGAAAATGTGAATCGGCATAATTAAGTTCCACCACTCTAAGTGTTCAGTACCATCTCACTCCTGAAATTACTATTGAAATTACAGTCTGCCTACGACCGTTTTTCAAGTTTTTAGAAAAAACAGATCATTGTTTTTATGAAGGCTTTCTCAGGCTACAGCTCAGAGCGCAAGAAATGAGAGCAAAGCCTACCGCTATGCAGCAGGCTGTAGCTGGAACACCCACATTGGAGCGGCTTCAGGCAGCCCATCCGTTCAAGTTTTATTAATACTTAAAAGTAACAGGAGTTTTGTCCCTTTTCCTTTTGCACGCACTCACTAATCTCAGATCTGAGCAAATAATCTGTTGACCTTGGTAAAAAGTGGATCAGGCTCCTAAAGAGGCACGTCTGGGGTTTTTTTTTGTTCTTTTTTCCCCCTCTTCCCTTGGATCAGTAACTTCTAAATGCAGCTGCACTGTCTTGTTTTGTCATGAGCCTCTTTTCTGTGTATCTCTCTGACCACAGAAACTAGACAGATCTTGGAAGAATATGTGCCCATATTTAGTGTGCATATATGCATAAGGGGCCAGGAGGGAGAAAAACATTTTGAGAGGGAGACATTGCGATTGGTCAGAATTTAAATCTAAAATCACAAGGTGGTTTTGGTTTTTTTTTAATTATAAGAAATATATCTCTTTAACTTTGAAGTATGGCTCCTTTAAGAGCAAAAAGAAAGGTTGTAAACCTCTCAATCAGTTTCAGCCCTGGTTTAAATCCAGGTTCAGTATAAAACATAAGAACCTCTCCTTGGCCTCCAACATTGCCTTCTCTTAATTTACACAGTGCTGACATGCTTGTTTATGTTTTGATGTCTCTGGTGTTCCCAAGTGTCCCTTGTGCTCAGGTAATAGGGGAAAAAGCCAAGAGGGGATTTATGGACCAAAGATAGCTTGCAAACTGAAGAGAGCTGTCAGTTAGACTTGAAAAATTATCTTTAAATAGTGCAACTTTTGTATACGCATGGAAATTAGTAGGAGGCAAGGCTTTACTGGGAAAACCTTGAAGGGAAGGAAGGAGCCATTATCTTTAGTCTGTCAAGTGGGGACATGGGCCTGTTGCACAAAGAAAGTTACATTCTTGGTGTGAGCTTCCTTTCTGTCACTCACCGGCTTGCTCCAGCGCAGAAGTTCCCCACCCTGATGTTTAAACTTGTGTCAGTATGAGCTGTTCCTCCAGTTGAAGCAGCCCCAGTTTTGCTATCACTTTTCCAGCAGTGCCAGCACTTCTCTTTCCTTTTCCCCTCCTCCCAGATTCTTTTTTCTTTGAAAGAGAAAAGTGTCAATTTGAACTTCCTGCTCGACAGACCCCACTGAGAAACTGATATGGGCCTGATAAGGTGGTATTTATTTATTTTTTCTGCTGCAAGGCTTCACAAGTCCTGCTTCCCCCCCTCCCTGCCCAGCTTTCAGTGCTTCCTGGTCTCGATACTTCCCGATGCTGATAGCATCACCGGGAATGTTTGCTCTAAGATGCTGGCGTGGTGACAGGCAGATGATAAGAAGATGTAGATAATATTATCCACAATGCCATTGTGGAGCTTCTTGAACCTAGTAGGACTTCTATGTTATACCCCAAATTCCAGGTGGACATTTAGAAAATTAGTTGCCAGTCCATGGGTACAGACAATCTGACAAAAGAAACTAGATGATTTTTAATGCCAGACGTGATGCACTACCAGTTTATTTTTTGAACAGCTCTGCATTAAACTTTGACATTGAGAGAAGTAATTGGGAAGCTATCTGCACACTTTGCTGTGTATGTGCTTGCTGTACAACATGGGATATGTCATCTCATAAGTATTTTGATTGAACATAACAGTGTTCAATCGTGTTTATTTGCAACTTGAAAATACACAAACTGCCCACATATCTAAATTTGCTTGCCACTTTGCCATTTGAAAAAGGATGCTACTGTAAAAGTGGGTTGCAGTGAGTAGAAGCACGCTTTGAAAGCAGCTGTTTTCTTGGACACATTTAATAAAAGGCTGTTTCTTTGCCTTATAGGGTAATGTTGCCAAATGATAGATTCCGTCAGGGTAGTGAATAGTGAAATAAAGAATCCATGTTGAAAGCGGTGTGGCCTGTTCCAGTCTCCCCCACTGGGTTCAGCTGATCCTCCGAAAATCAAAAATAACTGTTTCTCATGTCCGTTAGTGAAGTAAGAGCAGCCAGTCACAAAAGTAGAAGCTTGGCTAAAGGGCTGCGATACTTTTGAGTCACATACCTATAGGCGTTGACTTGTACCTCCTGTTGGAAAACCTTGCACATAACTAACCATGAATATGAAACCTTCTTTTAGCATTTCCCCTGTAAAAAAATACCTTAAAAGTTGTCATTTTGAGATTATATAACTTTTAACTTCAGGAGATTAGATAAAAGCAGACTTCTATTTTCTATCTATTGAAGACATCTTTCTATGTACTGTTTAGATTGTATTATGTCCAGATAACAAGGTAGAGTCTTTGAATACAAATGAACAGTGTATGCGCTGAACTGAGCCAAATGGATGCTAGCGTCTATTTCTTTCTAAATACATATTTCTTTTTTCCCCATTTTTTTTATAAAGTACATTTCAGCTTAAGCTGGAGCCAACCAGTCTTTCTTTCTTTTGCTTCGCTTCAGCATTTTTTTTATAAAGTACAGCTGTAAGCAGAGGAGTTTTGCATAGACTTGAATGCCACAGAAATCTGCAGTAAATAGTCTGCTTTGTTGTAGATGTTCCTAAGCAGTATATTTAATGAGTGATGATCTGTTTACTGATGGAGAATACCTTCTCTTTGAAGGCGGCTTTCATCCTAGCCAGCCATGGTTTTTTCGGTACTGTAAGTAATTGAACCGGCTGGTGAAGTGACTGCTGCGGTTTGGCAAAAGCTGATTTGTCATGCCTTGTTACTTTACTAAGGAACATTTCTGGGAGCTTGCGTTTTGCAAATTCCTTCTGTTAAACCTGTGTTGGGAACAAACGCTTGTTGCTGCATTCATTAGAAATCTGCTTAAATAGATATTCAACAGTGAAGGTGGTCAAATTTAAGAGGAAAGAAAGGTGAAATCAGTTTGAATCAGAAAGTGGAGGCTAGCACTCTGCAAGTGAATCACCATCCAAATCTGTATGTGCTGGCTGGTATCCCTTAAACTAACAATGCTTTGTATTAACACTTAATACCAGAAGGTATTTCTTCACACAGAAATGAGGTTTTTTGGAGTTGAATGATTGCTTATCTGTAAGAGTGGCCCTTCCTTCTCACTAAACCTGTAGGAGTTAAGATTGTGTTTTGAAAAGAGATAATGGCAGTGGCATATCTAAATAATCATTACCTTGTCTTTGTATTCTAGCACAAACCCACATTAATCCAAAGCAGCACAGCGCTGATAAAGATGAGCTGTATCAGAAGAGCACCCCAAAGAAGGAGCACAGTGTGAAAGAAATCCTGAAAATGGAATCCAATCCTCCAAAAGGAAAAGACTTCTTCCAGAGCAACATTTCACCAGTTACTCCAGAAAAAGACTTGGATGATTTGCATAAGAACTATAGCCCGGAGAGGTGTTTCTTCCCCCGAGTTGTCTACCCGATCCGACCTCACATTCCAGAAGACTATCTGAAAGCTTCCTTAGCGTACGGGATGGACAGACCCAGCTACATCACTCACTCGCCCATCCAGACATCTACTACACCGAGCCCTTCCGGGAGGAGCAGCCCAGACCAAAGTTTAAAAAGCTCAAGCCCTCACAGCAGTCCAGGGGTCACGGTTTCACCTCTGGCACCTACTTCCCAAGAGCACAGAGAACCGTACTCTTACTTGAACGGATCGTATGGCTCAGAAGGGTTGGGGTCTTATCCTGGATATGCACCCCCTGGCCACCTCCCACCTGCCTTTCTACCGTCCTATAACCCCCACTACCCCAAATTCCTGTTACCGCCATTCAATATGAGCTGTAATAACCTGAGCGCTTTGAACAATATCAACGGCATCAACAATTTCAATCTCTTCCCAAGGATGTATCCTCTTTATGGCAACTTGCTCAGCGGAGGTAGCCTTTCCCACCACATGTTGAACCCCGCCACGCTCCCCAGTTCATTGCCCAGTGAAGGAGGCCGTCGATTGCTGCAGCCTGATCATCCGAGAGACTTCCTCATACCAGCACCTAACAGTGCCTTCTCTATCACGGGCGCTGCTGCCAGCATGAAGGACAAGCCATGCAGCCCTACCAGTGGGTCACCCACAGCTGGTACAGCAGCCAGTTCAGAACACATAATGCAACCTAAACCTACCTCAGTGGTGTTGGCTGCCACCGGCGGTGAAGAAGCCATGAATCTCATTAAAAGCAAGAGGAATGTGACCGGTTACAAAACCCTCCCGTACCCACTGAAGAAGCAGAACGGGAAGATCAAGTATGAATGCAACGTTTGCTCCAAGACCTTTGGCCAGCTCTCCAATCTGAAGGTAGGCAGTGGAGAGTAAGACGTAAGCCTTCGGGGTAGGCTCTGGTTTCTCTCTGTAGGTTATCTAGGAAAACCAGGGACAGGCCTCCCTTACTTCTTAAGTGATTTATCAGTCTGGGTTTAATACAGCACCCCCCAGCAAGAAAGCATGGTTGTAAAGACAGTGTTTTAATACTGACACCACCTAATTGACTGGATGGTGTTGTATCTTGGTAGCGGGAGTCTTCTGCTAACTTTGAGAAACATCTGAAAGTACTTTTATTACAGTACTGGAAACTGCAAATGGTTAATTGCTTTCTGTCTCCCTAGGTGCATCTCCGAGTACACAGCGGAGAGAGACCATTTAAATGCCAGACTTGCAATAAAGGCTTCACGCAGCTGGCTCATCTCCAGAAGCACTATCTGGTACACACGGGAGAAAAACCCCATGAGTGTCAGGTATGTAGCACACCACAGAGACAGCTTCCCTTGGAGGCCAAAGGGGTGGCAGGGCTTATGCACACCCCGTATGTACAGTGTGCGGGGAGGGCTGCGTGACAAATCCTTGGCTGCTCAGGGCTGGAGTCAGTCTCCCAGCCGCTTACAGTCCTGGTGCAGCAGCGTTTGCGAGACAGCAGGATCGCCTTTAATCTGCTAAAGCAACATCTGCCCGATACAGCCTTGACGTCAGCCATGCTCAAAATGCTATTCAGCAATGTTTCAATTAAAAAAGGTGGGGATTTTTTTCCCTTTGTAAGAAAGTGCGAAGATATAAAAAGCTGCTGCTTGGTCCTGCCATCTCCTCCTAGGTATCTGCAATTTAAGCCATAAAATCCTCTCCCACTCATTTGCTGTTTCTCTGCCACCCTCCGCATTAGGTTTGTCACAAGCGGTTCAGCAGCACCAGCAATCTCAAAACCCACCTGCGGCTCCACTCTGGAGAGAAGCCTTACCAGTGCAAGCTCTGCCCCGCCAAATTCACCCAGTTTGTGCACCTGAAGCTGCACAAGCGTCTCCACACCCGGGAACGGCCCCATAAATGCATCCACTGCCACAAGAGCTACATTCACCTCTGCAGCCTCCAGGTTCACCTGAAAGGCAACTGCCCGGTCGCCCCTGCCTCTGGCCTCTCCATGGAGGACCTGAATCGAATCAACGAGGAGATTGAGAAGTTTGACATCAGTGACAATGCCGACAAGTTGGAAGAAGTGGAGGACAATATCGACCTAACATCGATCGTGGAGAAGGATATACTGACCATGCTCAGGAGGGAAATGGAAGGAGCTAATCTGAAAGTATCTCTACAGAGGAACCTGGGAAATGGACTTATCTCCTCAGGATGCAACCTTTATGAATCGTCAGATATGTCAGTTATGAAGTTGCCTCACGGTCACCCACTACCTCTGTTACCTGTAAAGGTCAAGCAAGAAACAGTTGAACCAATGGACCCTTAAGACTTTTTGGCAAAGTGATTTTTGTTTGTTGGTTTTTGTTTTTTTAATTTATGACTTGGCAAGTCAGGGTGCCTGTAGCAGTTGCTTGTACATAGTTTCAATGCTGCAAAGCAATCTTGGCTTACAGTAGTTTCCCTACGCTCTCCAGCTGAAAGAAGGAACTCCAAAGTTACTGTTTTCTCAGGGCATAAAAAGGGGCAAAGGACTGTGCATTGCCTCGCCAGTTACTAAGAGACAATCATCTATCCATAATTATTTTTTCAATGATAGTACTTCATAATTTATTATGCAATTAATCATTCTAAAAGCAATAATTAGGAAAATGTTTACAATGACTGGAAAATTCATTGTAATTTTTACTTTAAATGTTTTTATTTTTTGTTTGATGGCCATTCTTTGTAGATATTTTTTTCTGCACATCTGTTTTAAGAACCTAAGATTGGGGTTTCAGTAAATGTGTTTTATGTACCGATGTCTTTTAAACAAATGTGGTTTTTCGTATTGCCAAAGTTGGACATTTGACGTACAGAATTTTAGATCCGTTGGTTTGAAAAAAATGCTGTGTACTTTTATGTGCAAATCACCCTACTGGGAATCGAAAAGGAAAAAAAAGCCAAACAACCCAGAGTAGCAGCAAGCAGGGAAGAAACTGTTACCCCGCCTCTCTGAGGATAGGAGAGACATTCTACCTGCAGCTCTACCCGGAACAGATGTGGCACAGCAGACACCTTCCTGCCGTGGACAATACCGCAGGTTTTTAGAAAACAGCTATAGCCCCGCATGTTGTCATGTAACTTTATGACCAAAGGAATGCATCAGCTTAACGTGGCTCTTCCAAAATAGAATCTCACTTACATTCTGTTGTTTCCAAAAGCAATTTAAAAGCAAACACACAAATATTCTTAATATTCTGCCTAAAAGGGAGTTTTGGGCAGACTTCTTTCTTCTTCTCTTCTTTTTTATATTTTAATTTTTTTGGCCAGAGCCTTCCAGGGATGATAAAAAAAAAAATTAAAAAAAGGATGGTCAAATTCCCTGAGAAAGAAGGGGTTTGGTTTTACTTGTATTTTCCTCTCCCACTTTGCCTGGGTAGAAGTGGGGAACAGAGTCCTTTCCTGGCACATACATATTTTTTTCTTCCTTCCTGTACGACTCAGATTTTTCTCAGTATTTGTGTTTGTACATTTTGTGGTTAATTTAATTAAAGAAGAAAAGGGCATTGCAAAGTTGTTGAACAACAATTACCTCAGTGCTTGTGTCCAGTGGTGCAGACAATGCTGTTTTATCTAAATGCTTTGCTACTTTAGAGAAGAAACCAAAATGTGCACAGGGAAAGATAGAATGCACGTCCTTTTATCTTTTTGTTTTGCTAAGCCCAAAGATGATACGGTGACGTTTGAGGTGTAGCAAAGAATACATGTATATTTATAGATATATTTATACCACTATACTATATATGTATATGTATATATATTTATACCACTTAAGTTGTGAGCCAAACCATGTAATAAAACCTATTTTTCATCTAAGTGTGAAAATCAAATGTTATCCAGCTTTGCATATTACCAATGACCTCAGAACCAGAAGGTTGGACTAAGGCGTTTGTCACTTGCAAGTGCGCTCGCACAGCTGGCCACGTGAAGCCTGAACCTGCAAACACCTTATATGAGCAACGTCACCCACGCGTGGCATCTCAGCAAATCCCGTGGGAATGACCCTGTTTGCAGGACGAGGGTGATCGATCCCCTGCTCTCCCAGCAGTGTGGCCTGGGGGGAAGGAGGTGGGCGGCCAGTGAACAAACAGCCAGAAAATGTTACTGAAAGAACTTGAAAAGAAGCCAAATATGACCCATGCCTGGTGTGTTCGTACAGCAGAGTGAAGGGCAGGATGGAAGTTAGTCGGGATGAGCCCCTCATCTCGTTTTACCCTGCCATTAACGAGTTGCACAGTCAACTCTCATAAATGTAAGTTACATTATTATACACCTCCCCTTCACGTGTATCTTTTTGTCTGGTTATATTCTTACAACTTTTAAAATAGCCCGCTTCAGCCATCTTGGATTCGGTGATCTTTTATTCAGCAAACTTCATTTTAATGCCTTCTGTTAAAAAAAAAATAAAATCACAAACGATCCTGAAATACAAATCTCAACAGAGCTTTTGAAGGACTACAGTTCATTACATTTCCACACCTGCAAATCGTGAGGCTGACATCTTTTAAATGTAGCAATAGTTCATAAATATAGTACTTGTAGGATAAACCAAAGTATCACTACTCTGTCACTGGACACACACTTTTCCTATTATTTGCCTGTAGTGCTTTCTTGTATTTGATACAAATTTTACAAGAATTTATATGCATCAGCTTTAAGAATTGTTACTTCTCTTTACTGTTTCCCCCCCTCCCTTAGAAGTTTTACATGTGAATGTAGCAACAATCAACAGTGTTTTGGGGGTTTTTTTTGTCTCTCTTAAGAAAGACTCTGACCAAAGTTAACAGGCTTTTTACTTTGCTAGAACAACAAACTATCATATGTTTACGTATTGGTTTACATCATTATTTATGTGCAAATTGTCAAATGTAAATTAAATATAAGTGTTCATTGCTTTACCGATGCTTCCCTTGTCTTCAATCTCTCTGCACGGCTGCGTGCGTGGCCTCGTTGCGGGGCGCCTTCCCCTCCCAGCCGCAAACACGCGCTGCGCCGAGGGCGATGATGTCTCCAACAATGCCGACTTCAGCCTTTGTGGGCTCTGATTTTCCATGACTGGAAGTTGCAAACAGCAGTGCCAGAGCCGAATACCCTGGCTCTGTTCATTACAACACTCTCATTGGGTTTAGCCAATACTTTTTTTTAAAAAAGAGGAAAAGAAAAAGGGTTGGTTTTTTAATAAAACCCAAGAATTTTCAGTGTTTTGATGGAAATACTTGAATGCTATCTGCTATATGTGACATAGGCTCTCATTTACATTTTTCCAAATCATTGTCATTTCTGGCCCGAAACCCTAACCACTGGGACCACAATGACACACTCAGAATGTCAGCGTGAGACCACTCAGTCCTGTATCAACGCGGTGGGAACTGCATTCAAAACAAATGTGGATCTGTTTTCGCTGCTCGCAAAGGAGACGCGAATGTGAACTAAATCCAGGAGAAGGTCAAGTGTCTGTTCCTCCACCACTACCTAAGCCAAAAAGTAACAACAGGCCAGGATGCCCCAGAGAAGTTAATTCAACATTTGCTACTTCCATCATTTACCGTGAGATCTAAACCAGAGCGGCCATGTGCTGCCCTGCCCTACCTGAACGTTAAAGAAATCATGTTCCTGCTCATATTGAGACACTCAGCGCCGTATGATGTTTTAAAAGTATTTCACTGTCCTCTTAAAAAATTCATTTAAACATCTGTCTCAAGAATTTGAAATACTGCCAGCACCGAACTGTGGAGTTAAGAAAACCAGAGCACTGTTGTCATAAACGTGCCAAATGCAGCATGTTATATTCCTATATTCGACAGAGCTATTGCTGTAATAATTTTTTTTTTTTTTTT
>WEIS01018709.1:15910-27281 GCA_013389965.1 Todus mexicanus | reverse complement strand
TGATAAATAGAGATCTACTGCTTGTGATCGGGGCACATGTCAGGAGGAGCTCTCCCCCACGCTGCCCGGCGCCGCAATAAAGAATGCTGCTTGAGAACTCTTAGTTGTTAATGAGTTTTCTCTGTTTCGCTTTGATAACGAGTTCCACAAGTGCAGCCGCCAAAAAATGAACCCCGAGGATCCAACACTCCCAAATCTGTGGCTCCTCTGAGTGTCCGCGGGGTGGCCAAGGCTTCCCCCCCGAGCTCGTAGCCTCGCTTACCTCCAACGCCACTGCTCTGCTAGCGACAGCCCGCGGTGGGAGGCCGGAAAAATTTGGACCATGATGAATTCCGACGGAAAAAGGGATGGGAACAACATTTTTATTTCTAAAACGGGCTGAAAAATGAAGAGAAAAGGTTAAATTGGGTCTTTAACCCAGTGAGTCTGGCCCCTCTGACTCCTTCCTCACCTCGTTGGGGCGTCGGACAAAAAGTTGGTGCCAAAGAAAGGAATAGACTTAATTTGAAAAAGATTTAATGAAAGGAGAAGATTTAATTCACGGGAAGGCAGGAGGCGACGTCTAACCCCAGCCCGGGCTCTGAACAAGCCAACTGAGGGACGAAGAGGAGGAGGTGGGGGGATAAAAAGCACAGCGCTGGAGGAACCTCCTGACCTGAAATGTGGAGTGAGGATTGCTTTGGGGGTCTGGAGGGTCCCAGTGGCGCCCAAAACGTCTTGAAATGCCAGGGAAATGGCCCCGTCTGCAGGTGCCAACCCTGCCCGGCTTCTGCTGGGGGAAAGGCTGGAGAAGGCCGGTGCCTGGTGCCAAATTTGGCTTTTCCCTTGAAATTCTGGAAAGAGCGGCTCTGCTGCTGCCTCCGCAGGGGTAGATCTGGCCCCGAGTCGGCTCCGGGTGCGGAAGGAGAAGCCGCAGCTGCCTCAGAGCGGGGAATCTTCACGTGGGGAAGGTCGGAGGCGGCCAAACCAGCCGCAGTGGGTGCGGAGAGGGATGGGGCTCAGCCCGGGGCACCAAACCAGGGCTACGTGGTGGCGTCTTGCCGCAGTTTCCCTCGTCCCTCCTAATGTGCGCACCCCCCCACTGCAAGGCTGCTACTCATGAAGCCGTGCTTGGTTTGCCAAGCCTGGAATTTTCCCCGTAGTGGGAAAACAACCCAACAAACAATTAATGTCATGCCAGCTCCACCAACCAGGCAGGAGGACTCTGAATTGCAATCAGGAAAACGGCAACGAGTCCGGATCAGATCAGCTACTCAGGGAAGAAAAAAAGTGGGGGGGGGGAATTGTTTTTGAGGTACTTAAAAGGCCCCAAGATCGGCGCGGTTGCGGTTGGGACCCCGGGCATTTTCCCCGCAGCGATGCGAGGCACCGGCTCCGCGGTTCTTCCTACTGTTTCAGGACAGTCGGATCCCACCATCCTCCCTGGAGAGACCCCAGGCTGCGCTCAGGGTCCGCGCCTCGTGCCCGGCTCTGCCCGAAGCCCAAGTGAGGGACGAGAGTTTTCTGTGGCACGAGGAGGGTTCCTGTTAAAACCGGTTCCACCCTCAGGACCGCGGCAGCCGGAGTCATCTGGTGACGAGCGCGTCCCCGTCGACGTTGTTGAGAAGGAAGAGCTCCGGGCGGGCGGCGAACCCCAGGTGGTGCTGGAAGAGGCAAAAGGAGAGAGTTAGAGCTGGGAACAGACTGAGCCGGGCAGGGATTAACAAATGCGGAGCTGGGCAGGGTTTAACCAAGCCCAAGCTGGGCAACGTTTAATGAAGCGCGAGCTTGGAAGGGTTTAATGAAGCCCAAGCTGGGCAGAGTTTAACNGTCCCCGTCGACGTTGTTGAGAAGGAAGAGCTCCGGGCGGGCGGCGAACCCCAGGTGGTGCTGGAAGAGGCAAAAGGAGAGAGTTAGAGCTGGGAACAGACTGAGCCGGGCAGGGATTAACAAATGCGGAGCTGGGCAGGGTTTAACCAAGCCCAAGCTGGGCAACGTTTAATGAAGCGCGAGCTCAGAAGGGTTTAATGAAGCCCAAGCTGGGCAGAGTTTAACGAATCTTGAGCTGGGCAGGGTTTAACGGAGCCTGAGCTGGGCAGGGTTTAATGAAGCCTGAGTTGGGCAGGGTTTAACGAATCTTGAGCTGGGCATGGTTTAATGAAGCTCAAGCTGGGCAGAGTTTAACGGAGCCCAAGCTGGGCAACGTGTAATGAAGTGTGAGCTCGGAAGGGTTTATTGAAGCACAAGCTGGGCAGAGTTTTACAAATCTTGAGCTGGGCAGGGTTTAACGGAGCCCAAGCTGGGCAACGTTTAATGAAGTGTGAGCTCAGAAGGGTTTATTGAAGCCCAAGCTGGGCAGAGTTTTACAAATCTTGAGCTGGGCAGGGTTTAATGAAGCCCGAGCTGGACAGAGTTTAATGAATCTTGAGCTGGGCAGGGTTTAATGAAGCCTGAGATGGGCAGGGTTTTGTGAAGCCTGAACTGGGCAGAGTTTAGCAAAGCCCAAGTTTTGCCGGGTTTAATGAAGCCGGAGTTGGGCTCCCTTGGTCCCATCCTGCTCACCAGCACTTTTCCACCCACAGAACCTGAAGCTCTGGGGTTTCCCAGTTTTCTATTCTCAGCTCAAAGCAGCGATAAAGCGACTTTTTCACGTGGCGGTAAAAATCAATCAATATTTGAGCTCTCCGGAAACTCCCGAGGGGGTTAACGGCGCCGAGTAATTGCGAGCGCTTAATTAATCCGCAGGATCACTGCAGGGATCCCTGCGGGGAGATGACGACGCTGAGGTGGCCGCGCCACAAAGAGCCAAGCGGTGCCTGCAGAACTGGCCTGTGCCACCTTAACGAGGGGGTCTTGAGCAGCAAGAATGGACCTGGTTGAAAGGTCACACTGTTCATTAGTAAATGGATCCGCTGTAAGGGATCCAGCCCCCCGGGTGCTCCAGAACAGCCCTTCTCTCCCACCGAGCATCACCTCCCCGTGGCGAGCTGAAATGAATTCCCTCCTCAATTCAAATGACATTTGGGGTGTAGAATCATAGAATCGTGAAGGTTGGACAAAGACCTCTAAGATCATCAAGTCCAACCAATTGACCCAACACTGCCATGACCACTAAACCACGTCCTGAATGTAGACGAGCCTTAATGAGCACTGACTGATTAACACCGGTTGGTTAATTAAGGGAAGAGGTTGTGGGGTGGTTGTCACCTTCTCCTTGAGGTGAACGTGGCCGGCGAATACCTCTGGGCCACTGGAGACCTCAGGGAGGGGTTTAGCAGGGTGAGACCAGCCCCAGGTGCTCCTCACCGACCCTATAGGGTGTTCATCCCCCCAAGAGCATCGTGGCAGCTCATAAATGAATGAAATCGGAATAAAATACCCCGTGCATGGGACAGGAGGCACCTGCAGCCCCCGGGATCGGGCAGCTTGCCAGCGCAGGGAGCGGAGCTTGCGGGGCTCGGAGCTGAGGGGGGACACAGCGAACAGCAGCTTCTGCTGCTCCCAGCACCGTCCCCAGAGGATTCACACCACAAGAGACGATTCGCTTGTCCTGCCAACCCCCCCCTGTTCTGATCCCACCCGCTCTGGCTGAGCTCATCTCTGCTACATTGACAGTCTGGGCTTAGCTGCAGCCAAGGGAAACACTCCGAGGAGTATAAAAACCAACCGAATGGGGGTTTCCCCCGCTGGAACTGCTCGTTTGGCCGAGGAGCCGACGGAAGCGCCGCACGGCCAGCGGTGGGCAAGCTGGTAAAGCCAGTGCAGGGCAGGATGCGTGTGCCTGCCCTGGGTCCCAGCACAGCGAGGGAGGCATTGGCCGGCTCACGACAACCAGATCCTTCCCTCTTGGGGTCAGACACGGTCCTGGCAGAGCCACCATCGCGGCCTCGCAGGGAGCGACACCACAGAGGGTGGAGGGTCCCGAGCCTGCAGGGACGGGGACCCGCCAGCACGGCACCGGAGCTCGTCCTGCGGCATCGGAGCCATCGGGGTCTCCTTGAGGGCCAGGTATGGCCAGCGACTCAGAGCAGCCCCCCAAAAAACAACCCAAGGAGCCAAGTTGAAAAAGTATCTGGCTTTTAATCGAAAGGTGGTTTGTACAAACTGGTTCAAAGGCAGATACAGGGAAGGGGGGGAAAAAAATAATAATAAAAAATCTTTCCCGAGAAGCAGAAACCAAGAATGAGAACTCGACGTGGAGCTGCCAGCTGAAAATTACTACAGCCAGGAGAGTCTCCTCTGACACCTTCCAAACCAAAAAAATCCCAAATACAGAAAAATCAGCGGGATGCATCGGGCAGGAGGATGGAGCTCATCAGCCCTGACCCGCCTCTCATCCAGGAACCCCTCCTGGTCACGTCCCCCTGACCCCACACCCGCCAGCTTTGTGGAAACAGGAGTAAAATCTATGGGTGTTGCAACAGAAGGGGTTAAATCCACTGGGACCTCCGGACTGATAATTTGAAAAATGGGAATATGGGTTTGTGCTTGCTCAGTTCGAGGGGGGAGGAGTGACGTTCAGGTAGGAACGAAAGGGTAGGAATAATGTAAACAATCCTGCCTGGAATTAAACCGGCGTTTTCGTGCTGTGCTTTGGAGTTTTGTCACCTGCGTGTCAGAAACGGTCCCTGGCGTCGCGGAATCCCCCAAAAGCTCGGGCGAAACCACTGCTTCCCGGGAGCTCAGGAGGTGCGTGTGCTGGGCCTGCCCATGCCCGTGCTCAGCGCCCGCACGCCGCCAGCCGAGCCCCACGCCAGCAAACCAGCGGCGCAACGCGCCCGGGGCTCCGGCACGTGAGAAACCAGCTAAAAACCAACCCCAAACCGCCCTCCCTGCAGCTGGGCACTGAATCCCGCGGGGTTTTATGCCAAGAGCAGTTCCCAGGATGAGGAACGCCAGGAAGGTGATGACGGATTTCCTGGGAAAGCCTCGGTGAGGACAAGGGCTGGAGCCCAACCCTGGGTGATGAAACCCTCCCTGATAAACCACCGCCCAGGGTGGGGAGGGAACTGCTGCTTTGGAGGGGATGGTGGGGAAGCAGCAGCGGTGGCATGAACAGAGCCCTGGCAGAGCCTGGTCCTGAGCCCTTGCCTGCCTCATCAGAGCCTGGTCCCGAGCTTGTTGCCGCCGGTGCCGGATCTTCCAGGGCTCGGTTCCCGGTAAAGGAGTGTCTGTGACCAGGGTCACACCAACCACCTGCACTTGGCCTTTCCGACCCACAAAAGAATGTTGGTCCCTGGAGCCCCTCGGTGGAGCTGTGCCCTGCCCGCGCCCTGCCCACGGCTGCTGCCACGGCCTCCCCACGGAGAAACCGCCCGACAAACCCTCGTTTACCGCTCCTGACACTCAGGTTTTATCACCTAACCCCGGCCACCACAGGCCCTAATCTCAGAATTCACCCAGCGTTGGGAGGAACGACGAGCGGCCTTTGCAGGGGCGACACGAGCCCTTCTCTCTATCGCCACGTGGGATTTAGGGCACCCCCAGGTGAAGGCGTCTCCCCAAAAGGAGCATTTAACCCATGTTAAACGCTACTGAGAAGGGCAAGGAGGAAGGGTTTGTGGTGAGTTTAAAGCGGGGCTGAGCAGGATCAGCAGATAAAAACCTGCGGTTGCGGTACAGCGATGAGAAGCTGTCGGTGTCCTCCACAAGGCGACGTCCTGAGCCATAGAAGGGGGATTTTGGGGAGCTACGCAAAGTGTTGCCGTTGAGCGCTTATAACAAACTCACAAACCCATAAATAACCACAAACGTTCCAGCTCGTTTCCTTTGCTGACCACCGAAATCACGCGCCGGGCAAGTCAAGAAACAAACGATGGGACTAACGCCGAGGCTTCGTGTCCTGACGTCACCCTGCCCTCGAGGAAGCCACGTGGGGAGCTCAGCCCCGCTCGGAAGCATTTTCAAGTGAAAATCAAGCAAATCTGCTCAGACCATGCACAGCGGCCGTGATCCGACCACAGAGGTAGGCTCTGGATGTGCCGTCCCCGTGTTGCTCTTTGCCTCCTGCCCCCCAAACACCCCCTCCAGAAGGTGCGTTTCGAATTTTCTAGCTTATTTTTCTAGCTTATTTTTCCAGCTGCTCCAGTCCCGTGCAGAAGCAGCAGGTCTCTGGAGCTCCAGTGGTTCTGCTACATGGATTAAAACGCTCAGGGCTGGGAGAGCTGCCAGCGTGAAGGCAAAAACCCTGGCGAGGCTGCAGGCAGAGGGCAGCCGGGGCGCAGGGCAGGACACACACGCCCCGCGGGACAGGTTAGTGTCTGCGAAACAGCTCCGGGGGGGCACAACGCTCCTCCCGAGCAGCGCGATGAGAGGTGATCAGCAAAGGAAACACCCAAATTCGAGTGTTCCAGCAGCAGCAGCAGCGAATTTCCCGACGTGTACAGCTGATTTGTTAGCGTTAGTATTTTACAGGCGCATTCCCTGTGCAAACCGCACATACGTTTGTCCACGTTCACACAGTAAACCATAGGAACGCACTGGCTCTGATGGCTACTCGCGGCGCGCCGGCGCCGCGGCTACTTCACGGCGTGCGAAGGCGACTCTTCGGTCAGCAGTGTCCGGGTGACGCTTACCATGTTCCCGCAGGCCAGGAAGGAGAGTCCCAGAGCGATCAGACACAGCCACGTCTGCAAGGACAGAAGGCAGCGGGGTCAGGAGTGGGACGGGGTTTAGGGGCTCTGCTCCTCAAGGGCTGGCGTTGAATTGTTTGGGTTGAAGGAGACCGTAAAACACCTTGAGTCCAACGGCTCCCCCGGCGCTGCCAGGGCACCACTGCCCCGTGTCCCTCAGCACCACATCTCCACGGCTTGGAAACCCCTCCAGGGATCAGGGGGACTCCACCCCTGCCCTGGGCAGCCTGGGACACGCCTGGGGAACCTTTGGCATCTGGGAAGAAATTGTTCCTCAGCTCCAACCTGAACTTCCCCTGGTGCTGCTTGAGGCTGTTTCATTTTGTCCTGTTGCCTGTTCCTTGGGAGAGGAGACCAACCTCACGTCTGTACAATCTCCTGTCAGGGAGTTGTGCAGAGCCAGAAGGTCTCCCCTGAGCCTCCTTTGCTCCAGGCTCAACACCCCCAGGTCCCTCAGCCGCTCCTCCCCAGCCTCCTGCTCTAGCCCCTTGCCCAGCTCCGTTGCCCTTCTCTGGCCACGCTCCAGCCCCTCCAGGTCCTGCTGGGAGGGAGGGGCCCAAAGCTGAGCCCAGGATTCCAGGGGCGGCCTCCCCAGTGCCCAGGATTTGCAGGGGGACGCTCCCTGCCCTGCTCCTGCTGCCCCCCTGGTGCTGCCACAAGCCAGATGCTGGTGGCTTCTTGCCCCCCTGGGCACACACTGGCTCAGCTCCAGCCCCTGGCACCAACCCCCCCAGGGTCTTTCCAACCCACCGAGCACTTTCCAGCTGCTCTGCCCCAGCCCCAGTTCATGGGGGTTGGTGGGACCCAAGGGCAGGATCCAGCCCTTGGCCTTGTTGAACCTCATCCCGTTGACCTCGACACATTGATCCAGCCTGGGCAGGTCCCTCCGCAGAGCCTCCTGACCTTCAAGGTGATTCGACACTCCTGCCCAACTTGATGTCATCTGCAAACTCGCTGAGGGTGCCTCGATCCCCTTGTCCAGATCATTGATAAAGATGCTGAACAGAACTGGCCCCAGTACCGAGCACTGGGGGACACTGGGGTGTGTTACCAGATGCCTTACAGTAAATAAATGGTCATTTGAAGCTGTCGGGGTGTGGCCCAGAGTCAAACAAGCACCCTGGGCAACGCTGCTGGATCTGGTGGGTGCAGCACCCAGTGGATCAGGAATTGGTCAGATGCTGGCACTCAAAGAGCTGTGGTCCGCAGCTCATGTCTGGGTGGAGAGCAGTTACCAGTGAGGTCCTTCAAGGTCCATACTGGGACCAGTATTATTCAATGTCTGCTGTGGCCATGGACAGTGGGATCAAGGCACCCTCAGCAATCTGTGGATCACACCGAGCTCTGTGGGGTGGTTGATGTTCTAGAGGGAAGGGATCCAGCCAGAGGGGCTGTGATGGGCTGGAGAGGGAAGCTCATGGGAACCTCCTGAGGAACTGCCTTCCCACGGAGAAGGAGCTGGTGGTGCTGGGGCTGAGGAGCTGGAGCTGAGCTGGCCCCGAGCAGCCCCTGGCCCCCTGGGCTGATCCCCAGCAGCGTGGGCAGCAGGGCCAGGGCTTGGGGGATCCTGCCCCTCTGCTGCCAGGGCTCTGGGGAGCCCCCCCTGCAGGGCTGGGCCCAGCTCTGGAGGCCTCAGCCCAGCAGAGACAGGGACCTGGTGGAGCGGGGCCAGAGGAGGCCCCAGCAATGCTGGGAGGGCTGGAACCCCTCTGCTGGGAGGCCAGGCTGGGAGAGCTGGGGGGGTTCAGCCTGGAGAAGAGAAGGCTCCGCGCAGACCTTCTGGGGGCCTTGCAGGGCTTCAAGGGTCTGCAGGGAAGTTGGGGAGGGCTCTTCACGAGGGAGAGCAGGCATAGGACGAGGGGCGATGGCCTTAAACTGAAAGAGCAGAGAAAGAGATTAGAAATTAGGAAGAAACTCTTCTCTGCAGGAGTGGTGAGACACTGGCCCGGGTTGTCCAGAGAGGTGGATGGTCCCACCCTAGAAGTGTTCGAGACCAGGTTGGACGGGGCTTTGAACAACCTGGTCTAGTGGGAGGCATCGGTCCCCATGGTAAGGGAGTGGAACTAGATGACCTTTAAGGTCCCTTCCAACCCAAACCATTTGGTGAGCCTCTGATCATTCCATGGCAACACACAGGCTCACACAGAGAGGAACCCTGTGTTCTTCCAAAGCCTCTGCCAACCTTTCACCTGCTGCAACATTCAGTTGAGGCCCTTCTGGCGACAGCGACAGCTGGATTCCTAAAGAGATGGTCCAAAAAGCAGGGGAGAGGCTGCGTGGGGTGGCAGGCACAGCACAGAGCAGCTTCCCAAGCAAATCTGGCCGTGAAAGCCTCAATTCCGCCATCTATTCCGGCATTTTTGAAGGAGATCTTTTACTGACAGATTTGAAGGGGGAAAGGGATGAAACGAGGTTTGCTGGAGATCAGAGAACCAAGTACAGAATAGTTTGGCTTGGAAGGGACCTTTCAGGCTCATCAAGCCCAACCCCCCTGCAGGGTGCAGGGACATCTGCGACTAGAGCAGCTTGCTCAGGAGTTGAGCCTGGGGAACGCTGTGCTGGCAAGATCCTTAGCTCTGCTCTCCCAGCGGAGGCAGGACACAGAGTGTCCTGTGACAGCCCAGACTCAAGGGGCATCGTAGAATCATTGAATCATTTAGGTTGGAAAAGATCCTTAAGATCATCAAGTCCCACTGTAAACTTAACACTGCCACATCCACCACTAAACCAGGTCCCTACACACCCTATTTACACGGCGCTTAAATATATCCAGGGCTGGTGACTCAACAACTTCCAATGCCTGACAACCCTTCTGGTGAACACAGAATCACAGAATCATTACGGTTGGAAATGACCTTCGAGATCATCAAGTCCAACCGTCTACTAAACATTATCGTAACCATTAAACCATGTCCAGAAACGCCACATCTACATCTAAGCCCCTCCATCAACGGGCTGAGAAGCCATGGAAGCACCTGAGAATGGTCACGGAGGAATTAGGGTTTCTGCCCCCCAAAAGGTGGCAGGATCAACAGCCCAGCCCAAGTGCATCTACAGCAATGCAGCGTGGGCAACCAGCAGAAGGAGCTGGGAGCCACCGTGCACCAGGAAAACCATGAGGTAGTTGCCATCCCAGCAGCATGGCGGGACTCGATGATCTAAGAGGTCTTTTCCAGCCTTAAATATTCTATGATTCTATGACTGGCACAACTGGAGCACTGCGGTGGATGGCTCTGACCTCTTTGGAAGGCACAGGCCAGGGAGGAGAGGCGGTGGGGGAGCCCTACGTGTCAGGGAGTGCTTTGGTTGCCTTGAGCATAAGGATGGTGATGACAGGATGGCGACGATGGTGTCTGTTGGTAAGAACCAGGGGAAGGCCACGAAGGCAGACGTGGTGGTGGGAGTCAGTGACAGCCCACCCAACCAGGATGAAGAGGCAGAGGAAATAGTCTACAAGCAGCTGGGAGAAGTCTCACGATCACTAACACTCGCTCTTGTTGGGGACTTCCAACTTCCCAGATGTCTGCTGGAGATAGAGAGGAGAGGACACGACCCAGGAGGTTCCTGGAGCGTGTGGAAGAGAACTTCCTGACCCAGCTCTGAGAGTGCCAGCTAGAGAAGGCTCCCTGCTAGAACTGTTGCTCGCAAACCCAGCAGGACTCGTGGGTGATGTGAAGGTTGGAGGCTGTCATGGGCACCTTGATCATGAAAGGATGGAGTTCTTAGAGAAAGAGGGGGGTCAGCAGAACTGCCACCTTGGACTTCTGGAGGGAAGACTCTGGCCTGTTTAGGAGCCTGGTTGGCAGAGTCCCTTGGGAGCCCATCCTGAAGGGCAAAGGAGTCCAGGAAGGCTGGGCATTCAAGAGGGAAATCCTGAAGGTGCAGGAGCAGCCGTCCTGCTGTGCTGTGAGATGAGCCAGCCCTGAAGAGCCCGGCCTGGCTGGGCAGAGACCTTTGGCTGGAAGTCAGAAAGAAAAGGTGAGCCTGTGGCCTGTGGAGGAAGGGGCTCCTCAGAAGGACTACAAAGATTCCGTGAGGCGGTGCAGGGAGGAAATTACAAGGGCCAACACCCAACTAGAACCTAAACTGGCAATTGCCATCAAAGACAACAAGAAGTGTTTCTATTATGACATTAACAGGAAAAGGAGAACCAAGGAGAATCTCCATCTTCAGTTGGATGTGGGGGAAACACAGTGACCACGGGTGAGGACAAGGCTGAGGTTCTGAGCGCCTCCTCTGCCTCCATCTTCAATATGAAGATTTGTCATTCTCTGAGTCTCCAGCCCCCTGAGCTGGACGACAGGGACGGGGAGCAGAAGGCAGTCCCCCTAATCCAAAGAGAAATGGCCAGTGACCTCCTGCAGCCCTGAGGCACACACGTCTCTGGGGCCAGATGGGATCCACCCAAGAGTACTGAGGGAGCTGGTGGAAGTGGGGAGGCTTCGTGAATGTGACACCTGCTTTAAAGAAGGATCGGAAGGAGAATCTGGGGAATTACAGCCCAATCAGGCTGACCTGAGGGTAAGGGAAGGTCATGGAGCAGAGTGTCCTGAGTGGCATCACACAGAATCACAGAACCACAGAATTAACAAGGTTGGAGAAGACCATAAAGATCATCAAGTCCAACCTGTAACCTGTTACCTAACCTATCACCAACCTATTACCCAATATCATCCCATCATCTAAATCTTGTCCCTGAGTCCATCATCCAACCTCTTCTTGAACACCTCTGATGATGGTGACTCCACCACCTCCCTGGG
>WEIS01018699.1:0-14651 GCA_013389965.1 Todus mexicanus | reverse complement strand
GGGATGAGGGGTGGGGGGGGGGGGGGGGGGGGGGAGCGAAACTGCTAATTCTCCTCACTCCCCTCCCTTCCCAATAAGCTTAAAATAGTTGCTTTAGAGTGCAATCTGGGCCTGCCTAATCTCTGCTGTTGTAGAGAAATAATCTTCTCATTCCCACTTTCTCAGCTTCTTTGAAACATAATGAATTGGAATTACATGTAAATGCCAGCAATATTTCAAAGGGAGGTTGAAACATAATGTCTGGTCCCTAATTAGTTTTGCAGTGTGTGGCCTGTAAACTTGATGATAAATGAAGCAATTAGCCATCAGTGGCTTCAATTAGGTGGCAGTAAAAATGGTAACAAAATAAAGTCACCAGTGAGGAAATTTGCTCTGAGAAGTGTTGCTGTGGGTTGGCTTGGAGCTTGACAATGAATTGGGGCTAATTGGCTCGTTTGTTCATTGTTTCCTGGGGGCAAAGCAACTGCCTAATTAGCGAGCATTTCCAGGGCCCAAAGAAAACAGGAAGGGAAGATGTGGCATTGCTTCTCTCTCAAGGAATGTTTTATCTCTCCACACCGAGCAAATCACTGTGGGGAGAGTGCACCCTTCTCTCACTCTTCTTGCAGATAGTCACTTAAGCCTTGGATCGTAGAGCACTTCTCATAAACTTATTGACATAAGGAACTTTGGCAGGGCCCTCTCAGAATATTTTCTGGAAGAAACAATCAGAAGTAAGGAGCTGGTTTTGCTGTCGTTGTACTGGGAGGAGAAGGAAAAGGCAGAGTAAGCCCTGGGACTGCTGAGCCCAGCAGCGCTTTTCAACTATGCTCTGATCTAGCATGCAGCTCTGTTGGTATTGACACCTAAGTGAGGGAAAACAACAATGCTGTAGTACTTTTCTGGTGAGAGATAGACTAATGTTTTCCCACTTCGACCAGTATTTTATTCCAAGACACTCCTCTCTGTATAAACAGAACAACTTAATTGCTACTGAAAGTACACAATAGGGGAAAGAGTCAGGATGGTGGTAAAAATTGTTTTCTGTCTCTGATTCTGAATACCTTTGTCTGTCCCCACCTGTTAAGTCATGCCTATCAATGATAATTATCATTATTTTTGCTGGGAGACATTGAGACTGTCTCACTTTTCATAACAGCTTTTCAAAGATGATCAAGCAAAGAAGCACAAGTAAGATAAAAAGCAGAGTGTGAAAACACAAGGGATTTTCAAATCGGGGTTTACGTTTTCAATTACACTTTGTTATTGAAAACAAGAAGCCAATTTGTCAAAAGCAAAGGCTAATTTGTCTTCACCTCCTGAAGACCAGAGGGAAACAATACACCCTGCCCACTCCAAACCCTCTGGATGGGAAAACAGAAAAGGGCCACTTGATTTCAGTTCTCCAAGTTCAGCCTCTGTAGGGACTGCAGTATGTGTTTTAGAGGATGGTTGCTATTTTCCAATTCACATGGTATCCTTGAACACATCCTAATTGAAATACAGCAACTGGAGGGGAGGGAGAAAGTACCGTAGTGTCAACACTGGTTATGTGATTTGGGACTAAACCAGGGAGAGCTGTGTCTGGCTCTGCTGATGAATTCGTCTTTGAAGGTGTTAAGCCCATCTGCTTCCAGGAAACCTATAGTCTTTCACTACTGATTTTACCAGTATACCACCAAGACAATTTGGAGTGTCTGTGGAAATTGTAAATTCAACTGGATACTATAAAAATGCTGCTATGACACATCATAATTAACACTGAATTTTCTGCATTTTTTGGCAGCTCTGTGCTGACATATCTAGCAGGACTTCACTCATGATGCATTCGTTGTACAGCATCCTCAATGCTTTACCTAAAGCAAAACAGAACCTTTTCCTCGCTGATACATGGTGCTGGGTATCTCTGGCCACGCTTTGTGGAGTCTTGCATAAAGGCTCTACCTGCAGCAGTCCAGGAGGGAATCCTGCTGACGTCAGCTGGCTGCGAGTCAGACCCACACCACGCTCTGCAGAGATTGATGCACTCTCAGGAGAGAAAAGCAAACTTTCTGTAAAGATGAGATGTGTTTATGTGAAAAGTGGTTGCCACTTATGTATCTTTAAACTCTATTGAATATCTTTTCAAGCTCAGGATGTTTCTCAGTATCACTGGCATTCCCTGGAGACAGACAACCTCACATGCTTAGAGAGTAGTATCTATTTCAATGACAAGTTTCCAAGGGTACTCTGCTTATTGATTAAAAGCAACTATCTGAAGAAGAAAAATCAAAATTTCAGTGCCGTTCTCTCAATTCTCTGAGCAGTTGAGCTGTGGTGCTCAGAAAGGCTTTGTGGTATTTCAAAGAGCAATCTACCATTTTGCTTCACTTTGGGGAAGTGTGAACCAATGCAGTTAGCAATCTTGGATGACATATGAATTCTTAATGGGAGGAGTATGTTCTTGAAGAGTGTAGAGAAATAACTGAGGCTGCATTGCATCCCCTGCTAGTTGTGGTTATTATCAGTATACATATATTACTAGTACACTGCTGGGCTGGACGTTTAGCCCATAAACTAAAAATACTTCTAATGTTTTGCTCCTCTGTTCAGAGATTTGCAATTGGAAAAAAATAAGGTTGTTATTTAAAAACAGGCTGCTAAAATGAGACACATAAAATATTGCAGTATTTTTATTATATATAAAATGAAGTCTCTGCATTTGTTTTTTATTACTGAGTTACACACAACAAATGAATATGCTCTGAGCCAACAAATTCTACTCTGTTACACATGTGCACTGTGTTCCTCTGACTGCAGTGGGGTTTGCCTAAGCCCTTCTACCCAGTTGAAAGAGTAGGCTGAATGATATTAGCTTAAGCAATGAGAGTCAACAGGAAATAGGGGATTTGGGATCTGAGTAGTAAAACTAGTCTCGGAGCATGTCATTTGCACAATGGCAGTTCTTGGCATCCAGTGGCTTTGTGCTAAAAATGAGAGTTTATTCCTCAAAAATCTCCAATTTGGGGAATGTGTGATGGGCTTGAAAGGGCTCAGAACCTCTTGTCTGAATGACACCACTGGGGCTGGAGGGCAGATGAAGGCTTTAATTGCTTCCAGTCATCTGCTTTTTATGGTTCAACAAGAATCGGAGAGCATTACTGCAAGCAATGCCAGCATGTAAGACATTTTGAATCACTGCTACATTAAGACTGGTCAAATCTTAGAGCTAACAATATAAAAAATATGACTGACTTTGTTGTTTGATCTGCAGCAGTGACACAATACGTTGCCTACCCACTTCACAGATTCCTGTAGAGCACTGGAAGAATACCAGCTAAAATGACCTAGAAAAATGTACAGGTTTGTTGGTTGGTGATTTTTTTGTTCTTGTTGTTTGGTTGGTTTTTGGGGTGTTCGTTTTTTTTAAAGATTCATTGCAGAAGAACAATCACAACAAAATAAAGAGCAAAGTCTCCTTATCTTGAAGTAGCTTCTAGGAAGCATGTGAGGTCTGGACCTCTTTTCACTTACTTCAGTATTAGAGTGTCATATCTTTGGAAAGATTCCTGATGTACATCAGTGCAAGCCAGTAAAGAATAAGGTCTGATAACTTCATGCAGAGATGAATAACGGAGTAGATGAATCATCACAAATCTTCCAGTATTGGAGGAGAACAAAGCTCTTCATTGCAAAACTGTATCTGGATGCAAGCAGCAGTGTAGAGGTTTATCACATCAGAAAGCCTTCAAAAACATATAAAGCCAACAGAATTGTGATCAAAGAGAAATTTGGGAAGCTGGTTTTTAAAAGATCTGAGCATTGTCAGGAAAGCTTTTTTTTTAAAAAAAATATATACTCTCTTTTTTTTTTCTTTTTTTTTTTCTTTTCTTTTTTTTTAGCTCCCTAATCCATTGCCTGTGGTAACATCCTAAAGGTAGGAACCAAGTCCATGACCCCTTCTGTGCTGGTTCACAGTGCAGATATATAAACCACATGTTGTCAAGCAACAGCCTGGCTCATCCTGCATGCTAATATTAGGGTGGACTGATACCACTCCGCACAATCTCCACCTATAGCTCTGCCTTGAAGATCTGCATTAGTTTCAAGCTGGATCTGAACCCTTCAGTCCCAGTTCATGCTGGCATTAATTCTCATGTGCATTCAGTGATTGCTATCTTCTCTTTAGTGATTACTATTAGTACCCAGTGAGAGCAATAGGAACAAAGACTGGAAATTATTCTACATGCACACGTGATTCTGGTTTGCCCTTCTCACTGTTAATGGAACATGGGATGCTGAAGATTAGTAACTAGTTCCTTTTAATTATGGCATCTTTCAGAGTGAGCTGTAAATCTATTATCCCTCTGAAAGGATTAGTTATCATTGTATCTGATTATGAGATTAAAGTATGATTAAGAAGGTATAAAATGATAGGAAGTGTAAAGTCCATAGCATGAAGAGTACCCATTCTAGGATTAGACCATTATCCACCACAGGCTGTTCCTCCATGAATTCACCTGCCAAATAGCTTGGTCAAATACTCATTCCTTGACTCCATTTACTCTCTGGACAGGTGAAAACTGCACTTAGTTACAGCCAATGAATTAGTGCATGGAATGTCAAAACTCTTTCCTAACAGAGTACAGGTGAAGAAAACTTTGGATGGGAAGGTGTGGAGGAAGATACAAATTTTAAGATTCTCCAGGACTAGAACAAATATGATAGTTTGTCTATGTCCTAATAGTCATTCATGAATATAGAGTTATTTAAGACAGATTACTTTCCTGGGAACAAAGGATTGCTCAAAAACTAGCTTCCTAAACAGCAAAATGTGGAATGTCTGCTAATTTCTCAATTTAGAGAGGTAGGGAAAAGAAATCTATATATAAATCTAAATATGCCTTAGTCACACATAGTATTCTTTTTGTCTGTCCACCTGTTTCTACAAGTACTGAAACAGAAATATCTATTTTGGTTTATGAATAAGTCATTTATTTGTACTTATTGATAACCTACAAATTACATTAAGAAGAATGGAAAAGACTTTCCATTCTTTCAGGGTGGCTCTCCTTAAATTTGAGATATAGGAACATGTTCTAGCCCTTCAGCGTTCCAAGGGGAAACCGAAGGGTACCAAAGCACCATTGAAATAGTTACTTATACTGGTAAGATGCTCAGATAGACCAAATATCTTCTCATGACCATCATGGGCTAGTAGGTTCTCCATCAGCGTAGTGAGAGAGAGCATAAACCCTGACGGCTGCAAGAGAATTTGAGGGGGTTGTTTGTGTGTTTATTAAGCCTATTCTGTTTTTAAGACACTCAACCATGTTTCAGTTACTTCTCTGACAATGCTCATGACACTGGTGGAAATGGTTTCTTAGAATTCGTGGAATTCTTGCTGCTCTCCTGAACATTTCCTCTGTGATATGATCTTATCACTCCATTCCAAGCAAATTAGGAAACTAACAAATGACAAACTAGTTGAGCATTTGTTGCTTTTTATGTGTGTAAAAGAGTTGCCTAACTGAGTAAAGGCAGTATTTCACCAATAAGATTATACCTAGCTCTGAAGTCTGATGTTTTGGCAAGTGTGGAGTTCTGCATGCTCATGGCAAGAGAGTCTATTTTTGAAGCTGCTTGGAAAAGGCCACATTATTGACTTTGTCACTAAGAAACTTGGATCTACTGGACTTAGTTCTTCCTGCTGTCATTACCTACATACCTACCAGAAAAATTGTATTTTGGGGGCTCATCTGATGCCTCAACTTCAAAGAATGTGATCTGATACGACCCAAAGGCCGTCAGAGACAAGAGCAAGAGACAGCTGATGGCTTGAAGTTTGTTGGGCCAGCTCTGCAGCTCTGTCCCTGAACACTTTGCCACTGGTGATGCTGGGCAGAGCCTGAGTGAAGCATCAGAGGCAGCTACCAAATTGCCTGGTTAAGGAAAACTGATGTCCAGTTGGAACTAGAACTGAGATGCAGAGAGCTGGAGGCATCTCAGGATCAAGAAACAGGTGGTGAGACACCCACTGTAGGCACCTCTTTTAAGATGCTCCCCAAATGCCGCATGCATGAAGGGTTTACTGTTAAGCAGCTATTCATGACAATAATGCTGTAACAAATGCTTTGTGTTTTTTGTTGTGGTGTGTGTTTGTTGTTGCTTCTGTGTGATGGTAAGAAGCAAATTTCAGTCCTTTTGAGGCTCATCTTTAATAACTGAGAACAGTTCCTAGGTGTACAACAGCTGAATGCTTTGAGGACCCTATTAAAAAAATAAATTAAACTGAAAAGCTCTTAGTTACCAGTGGGAATAGTAAGAGACGCTAAAAACCTCTCTCCCATGTCTACCTGGAGGATGGAGGAAATAGATGTCAGGCATGAATATTTGCCTGAAAGTTACTAAAAATCTAGTAACGAGGACAGGTTACCAAAAGCATCTCCCGTGTATTGCAGATGCTGTGTGTAATTGAGATACAGGACTGGTGTGCACAGTGGAATGATGGATGATTATCTTATTTAAGCTGCAGTGAATAAAGCCCTGAGAATGTCTGCCAGGCTTGTTTTTACATACATGTTTTCTGCAGCCACATGAAAGTAATTTTCTAAGAGCTGGCAAGTGCTAACAGGGTGTGCGCTGATGGGCTCTATCCAGAGGTGAAGGTCTTCTCCACAGAGGCTGAATGTGTTTTTGGCAGCTTATGTTGCTCAGAGAAATCATTTTTTTTCTGTAGCTGCTTGTTATCTGAAGGCTCTGTGTTATGCTGTGCAGTGGTCTTTACAGCAAGGTGGATTAGAAGTAGATTAGAAGTGCAGTAAATACAGCTTTGCATCAGGCTCTTTCTATTTGATCTTTCTGCAGTTCATAGTACAGGTTGTCTTATCGCTGAGCTTCTACCAACCTGGAATGTCAGGAAAAGAGGTGTTTGTAGTTGATGGGCATTTTTTTAAAAAAAATTTCTAATTACTCGTATTGCAACATGGAGCAGTGGCCAGAAATCTGACCCCACATAGTAAAAGATGATAGTGAGGTAGAGATTTTCTTTTGGCTTTGCAACAGAAGGGAAAGAAAAACTGATTTTTCCTGTTGACATACCAATATGCTGTCCATTAGTCCACATAAAAAGCAAACGAAGCTGATGTTATCTTTCCACACAATTACATGTTATTTGCAGACCAATACCCCCCAATATCTATAGCAGAATTCCCAAAGATTCAGTGGAGCAGCGATCAAGACTTGTGAGTCTAGCCTAGCTCTTGGACTTTGATGGTGCAGGACTAGATCTTTTGGATGAAGGAGCAGGCTGATGAACAAGCTCTGCCAGCAGATACTCTGGTGTCTGCCAGCTCTGTCATGACAACGCAGGTGGTGTGGGGCAGCTAGGTGAAATAGGAGAGAGCTAAACATGTAGGAGACAACTAGGTCTTGGACTAAAACCCATGGAAAGAGATGATCTGAATTATAACTACCACCCTACAAAGGATACTATTACTGGACTGAAAATAACCAGCTTTAAGATTGTTGTGCTGGTCCAAAAGATGGTCTACAAACTCTTATTAGATGGATGTGTGAGTGAAGGGGTATGTAATTCTGAGATGTCATTGAATGCTATGCTGGAGAATATGGATTTTAGTGCTGATGCCAGGAGAAGGTCCTGCTTGTCACATGAACAAAAATTGCACTAAAACTGACCAATGAAGGGTGAGCTGGTTACCGCCAGCTTGCAGATTTATTACAGTACCCTTATGTTTTCCTGTTTTTTAAAACCTTTGATCCTGGACATGTGTAATTACATAAGAATCTCTTAGAATTGTTTTTATATGATTCTTAAGTACACCTAGTCCTTAAGGAGGAAATCTTAAGTATGCTGTGTGAATACAAATTGCTCAGAAACCAGAAGGCAAATGAAAGAATTACAAGGGGGTGTTGCTTTGCTTTGCATTGGTTTTTAGAGCCTTTGGGATTTTTAGGCCAATGTAATGAATTTTTTACAACTGATTCAACATTTTTTGAATCCTTTGGCATTTCTCTGGGCTGGTTCTGAGAAGCCTCTGAAAGAGGAGTCACACAAACCGGCAGGATTTGGCCTGTCGTGTACTCTCTCTGATCTGATTTTGCTGCATTTTATAGCAAGCTTCATTCCCACCTGGGGAGAGTGAAGCACAGTTTTGGAAGCTGCAGATGAGCTTTCCTCAGGCACCAAAGGTTAGAGGCTTAGAAATACTTCCCTCCTGAAAGGCAGAATGACAGCAACAGAAACGAGAGAGAGTTAGGAAAAAAAAAGGAAAGAAAAAGTGGTTGTGATACATTCTGAATACCACTATGCTGTTCCTTGGCTGCTGTCCTCTAATTATTAAAACATGCTGTTGGCTAATACATGTGGTTTATTTCCAAGGGGTTTGCACAGAATTATTCACATTTATGCATTTCATATCTCATAAGCTTGGATATGAATAATAATGGCAAACCCCAGATTGTCCTGAGCAGCCTAATACCAGTCAAGTGAGGTCTTCAATTCAAACCAACAGTTAGCAGTAGTTTCTGGAAATTAGACTTCTTTATGTGGAAGCAACATTATTCAGGTTAGATGTTTTAAAATGTTGATGGTGCTGTCTTTATCTCTTTTGCTTGTGAATAGGTGTAGCTGATATGGCAGTTCTAATACCAGATATTACTAGACCTAGGATTCTCACCTCTGTTAGCACAGGCAATTAGAAGAATATTGGTCACTTACTGTGCAAGGCCTAAGGCAATTCTGACTATGGAAAAACTGATGACCTCAAGTGGATCTCAACACCTTCTTATCTTTCAGCACTTACACTGAGACTATGGGTTGAACTATCTAAGTACAGCTTCAGGAATCTTTCTGCGTGTGAAATTCCCACTCTTTAGGTATGAGGTACATTATTTTCCTCTGGATGGCTCTAATTCATCCTTCCTTGCTGTCTTGATGCTGTCTTGGCTTCAAATCTGTGCTCCAGCAGTACCTGGTTGCATACCTGGGTCCCCAGCTTGAGCTGCTGGGGCACCTGACTGACTGCAGCTCACACTCCTGGGGAAATGTCAGTACCTTGCTCCTTCCCTCTCTCTCACCGCAGCATAGAATCATTTAGGTTGGAGAAGTCCCTTAAAATTGAGTTCAGCCATTGACTTAACACTGCCAAGTCTACCACTAAACCATGTTCTTAAGCACCATGTCTACATGTCTTTTAAAGACCTCCAAGGATGGTGATGAATCTTGCTGCTCTCTCTGCAAACCGAGGGCTACCATCCCTTCCACTGGCTTGTGCAAACGGCGAGAGTTTTTGGAGCAGTACAGTGCCAAATTTTTATATTCTTAAGTCCAGTACCAAGAAGAGGAGGAAGGTAAAGTCTTAGATGTGATGCTACAGTAATGTGCATACACATGCAGAACTAGGGAGTGGGAGACAGCGAGATGGGAAAGACCATTTGCTACCTCAGATGAATAATCATAATGAAACCGAGCTGCACAGGCATGCTCATACGTAGGAGGACCTCGTCAATGCAGAAAAAAATTGTCACATCAAATTTCCTTTATGGGTGCTCAATAACAGGGTTGTAAGGAGCTGAAGATGGCATTGCCTGAGTGGTTCCCCGGGCTGCAGCAGTGCAGGGTGCTTGGCTGACTCTGGGGGCAGCTCCACCATACGACCTTCAGGAGCCTTTGCTCCAAATGACTCCCTAATCCTGGCATTCAGAGGAATGTATGTGCCCAAGAAATTCTACCTTCTCTTTCTACCTTGAAGTTTTATGGAAAGTCTATCTGTAGATCTAAGCCTAACTTGACTTTACCATATTGAGACCCGACTGCTGTTTCCTGCTGGATGATTTGTCCTGTGACAGCTACAGGAGAAGCTAATGAAAAATGAGAAGAATGTGCTGGCCATCTTAGCAGCCATATTTCACAGTGTGGTTTTGAAATCGTTTGTTTTCTTAACTTCCTGAGGTCAACAGTTACGGGAGATGGATGTCACCACATGTGCTTGTTCGGAAAAATAGCAATGGTCAGGCTTTAGGGTAGTGAACAGTGTTATGGGAAGGCAAAAAAATAAATTAAAAAAAATACAACAGCAACTTGTTTGGGACATGGACAGGATTTCAAAACTCTCAGTTCAGGATGTTGATTAGGGGAATTCGGCAAGGCTTTTAATTAATTTATGATTTGTTTCAGGACTGAATAAACAATGCATGAGTATTCAGATCTACTTCAGACATGCTTTTTTCAAATTAATATTAAGGCTTTCTTTAATTCAAGGGTGACTACAGACAGACTTTGATCTCTTCCTAGGGGCTTTTAATCTCAGTTTAGTATGAAACCTTTTTATTATTCCTCAGGTACTGGAAATACCCTCAATTAGGATACCAGTTGAGCATGTGAAGACCTGAATTATTAGGGCAAGTAGTCACTGATGATGTCTACTGAAGCTTCTAAAAGCTAGTAGGTTTTAAATAAAATACTTCCAGTTAAAATGTTCGATTAATTCAAGCAGTGAAAGTGCAATAGTAATGCTTTTAGCACTTATACAATATCCTCAGTCCTGGCTCCAAAATACTTCCCAAATAAGGATGCACATCCTCATTTTACAAATGGGGAAGCCTGATGTAATTTTCTTATCCTTAAGCACAGGGCTAAAGGCCCAGAGTCAGCTACTACCACGGCCAAAAGGGAGTGCTGGTCTCCATGGTCCCCAACCAGAGCCAAGCCTGGGGGGCAGTGGGTCTGCCCATTTGGGACAGGTGGGTGATGTGTGAGCCTGTGGCCACTCCAAATCCCCAGGGAGTTTAGGAGCTTTAAAGCCCCAATTGACTTTAACCTTGTAGGTGCTGTACAAAAGTACTGCCCAGCTGGATGTGCTCTCTCCCAGTGGTGCAAGACACCTGGGCTCAACCAGACCGGGATGGTCCATGCTGAATTTGTTACAGCAGTGCTTTACCTGTATTTGATTCAGTGCTTGTGCTGTATTCCTCCTGCATGGGTGCTTTATCCTATTGTTAGCGGTGGGATGGGTCACACGATACCCACTGACTCTCCTGGAAGAGAGGGCTGGTCCTCTTTGGTAGGGAGCTGAGAACATATTGCTTCTGGCAATAATAAAGAGCAAGGCGATGCTCCCTACGCTGCTTCAGTTTCCTGGCTGAGTTATGCAGAGCATTTGTGTGATACTTGGTGCTGGCTAGTGATGAAAAAGAAATGATCTGGAAGGAAAGAGTATGACAAAAATGAATGGTATGGTATAACAAACTGGTTACAATGCATGAGACATCGATACGGAGCAGTTATACTTTAAAATGTTGAACAGATGGCATAGGACAATGCAAAGATTGTTTAGCATTACCCTGAGGTATAGTGAAATATTGCCAGAGGTGTGAGAATGTAGTGAGATTTTCCAAAGAGGTCTTCTGGGACTGCTCACACACCCCAGCATGTTGGCAAGCGTTGGGAGACAAATTGAAACTAATAACTGAGCAGGTGAGACCAATAGGATCTGCACTCATGTTGTTAAAATGAGGCTTTAATAATAGAGAGTAGGACAGTGCTGTATATTTGATAGCTATTTTTGTTGCCATTACAAGTAATTTATTTTATGTAGACATCGGAAAAGATAAATTACTAGTAGTAGAGGCGATTAATATTTTAGGCAGAAACACTGCAGCTCTGCTTTCAAATGCCAGTGTCCATACATAGGAAAATTTTGCAGGGAGCTGTTGAAGCTATGGAAGCCACTTTAGAGTGCTAAAAATGAAGGCACTTTTCCAGATTTAAACCAAACTTGAAAAGAACACATTTAAATGAAGGAAAAAACCCCATACAGTCTAACAATTTTTCTAAAGAACTTAACTATTCTAGTTGGTTAGTTGCACAAGTGTTTGAAAAGAAATAGTAAATTACATAGGAATTAACACTAAAAAAATTTCCAATATTGCATTAAAATAGTTAAAGAAAAAATACCACTACTTTCTTGACTTCTGTCTGAAAGTGTAAGACAAATGTTGTCAAACATTTGCATGTGGTTTCTGTGGAACAGCCCAAGAGTGTTTTCAGTTAAAAGAAAAAATGCTCTAACTTTTTGTGAATTATATTGGTTTGGGATGTGATGATGCTGGAGAAGTGTTTTCTGGTGGGTATTTTTCACTGTTGTTTAAAAGACAAATTTTTGTAGGTCGTATATCAAACTTGAGTTTTTCCCATTTTCCACAAAATCAGCAGGTGGTACTTGGAAGCAAACTGTATCTTCTAGTTTGGCAAAAAATCCCAAGAAGAAAATATGCGGGAGATCTGCAGTTTGTTCCAGTGTGAAACTTGGAAAGAAAAAAATTCTGCCTGCAAAATCAGGGTTTACTTATTATATTAGGTGCTTTTTCATTTTCAATATGCAATAAAGTCATGAAACGTCTCCTGGATGCTCCCTAGAGATGCACAAAGTTATCCCTTGAATTCTTTCTTATGAGAAATGCACACACATAATTTCCATGAAATAAAAAAAGCAAAAGCTGAAAATGTTGTGGGATGTTTGGGGTTTTTTTGTTGTTGCCCCAAACAAAAACCCAAAGAAGCCACTTATTGACAAAACTCCAGAAAATCAAAGACTGTTGTTTACTTATTTAATTTCTGCTGAAAGTTTTCAGGAACTGTTTTCTCTCCGCCTGTCAGCTCTCCTAACCTCCTCCTCTCTTCAGGAAGCTTCTCAAGTATCTCTTTTTTCAGGATCACTTCATAAGCCTGTGTTATTGTTTAGGAATATTAAAACTCTCAATGGGAGTATACAATTCCTATGAATTCCTGCCTGTATTGTGTTTTTAAAGTATACATTTATAAAATTAGGCACTTTGACTCTTAAGAGTTCTGATTATTCAGTTCTGGGCAAGAAAAGCCTTTTCACGTGAATCTTAGATATTAAGACACCAGGACCAAGCCAAATTTCTCTTGGCTTGAAATTCATTGGGTTTATATCCTCCAGGAGAGTGTGGTTTGGAGGTGGACTCTGGCAAAAGGCTGTGCCCTGGAGGGGGATTTCATGCCTGCAAAGGGCTAGCAGGAGGTGAATTGGGGCACCTTACCCCCATCACATGCCTTCCTGGGATCCTTTTTGAACTCTCAGCTCCAGAGCTTGGGGAAACTCTTCTAACCCAGCCTCCAGTATTTGTAGGCCATAAAATATTTCTTCTTGTTATTCCCAAGGAGAACTGTTGCCTGCTGTGCTCTCTAGCTTTCACAACGTGCATTTCCCAGCGTCTGTCTTCATGTATGCACGAGTCTTTAGGAATACTGCAACCCCTTTCTTACCTTGCAGCACCTTCTGAGAGCTCCCTTCACAGCCCCACTGAGAGCAACCTCCCTCTGACATCTGATTTATTGCTTCTCCTCCTCCTGTTGTTACAGTAGGTCAACGTCATACTGAGGCAGTGACAGTCTCCCTGTTGGAGGTGGCCCCATTTAACACGACTCTCCTCTGGGAGGTGGGTGGCCCAGCTACGACAGTGCCAAGGCTGATGTCTGACAGACAGATGAGGAAGTCAGTGAGACATCACTTTGCATCTTCTCCCCCCTACACCCTCCCTGAGTTGTCAGGCTTTCTGCTTGTGGTATTTTTAAATGAGGCTTCCGACAGCTTTTCAAGGGGAGAAAAACTGCTGACATACCATCTTTTTGGGGATAAAATAGTCCGGTGAAATGGCTGATGAAAATAAACAGCCAAACAATGTCAAAATGAAACACAATCACTTAAGCAGAGCTTTGTCACTAAAGTTAGTTATGAATAGTTTAACAAAAATTTCACAGGAAGCAAAAGAAGACTTTTTTTTAATGCAAGCAACAATAAAATAAACAAAGCACAGTGTAATCAGCAGAAAATGCAGCTGAGAAGACTTCTACAGTAGAGCTTCATCTTTAATGCTTGATTTCTCCGTGACTGCAGGCAGGGACACTGTACCCATAAAACTGAATCAAGCTTTAAATTACAGAGTCATTTAGCTCTCTCTAGCTGATTCCTCCCCATTTTATACCAGGGTATACAAGCAAGTAGGATGGTGATTTTAGCAGGGCTAAAATCCAACATCCAAGAATGAATTCTTCCTTGTGATGCGCTTCTGCATTTGCTGAATAGCGCTGCCCTCAATATTTTTAAAAATTAAGTCAGCAAACTAAGATAGCAAATTTCTCATAAAATAAACTACGCTATGTGTCGCAGACAACACATGTGGGGATTAATCTCAACCAGGCAGAGGCTTATTTAACTGGTTAACTTTTAGATATGGTAAGTAACCGCCTTTGAGCTGATGCAATAAATAAAGCCAAACATACGCTTCATCTTTGCAGAGCTGGAGTCTTAAACCTGAGAAGGCATAAAAGAGCTGCTTAGCTGGAAGCTACTAAATTTGCAACCTTTCTCTCTTTTACTATGTATAAAAGAAAATACCTTGCATTATCAACAGCTTCATTTATTGTGGATTTAAATGCAGTTCCCAGAAAATGGCTCCCATTAGGATTTAATTAGAAGACACTGTCAGATTTTCCAGCATGTGTTACTCTATTCCTTGTAAAGTTTGTGGGAGTTCAGGGTAGAAAACACATTTTGTCTTCAGCTGATGCAGGATTCAGCCTTGTACTGTGTGGTAAAAATTGTCCCCTGACACTTTAGCTTCAGATCCTTGCAAATGCTCATTTC